>JAEIFV010000421.1:0-268931 GCA_018904265.1 Lordiphosa collinella | reverse complement strand
GGGTATGTAAAGAAAAAACACAAGAAATCAAGGGAACAGGGTATTTTGCAGTCGGGGCACTCGACTGCAGCTCCCTTACTTGTTTCTCATAAGTACGATTGGTTTTTTTAGCCGCACAGGGCCGATGTAATTTGAGTCGAATACTAAGCAGACTGACTGGCAGGGCTTAGGCGAAATACAATGATTTATAAAGTTGATGATTAACGCAAATCCGAATTGATCACAGCGGCTATGACAAACGAAAAGATGCTTCTGCGTATCAGAGCGACGACTGATGCATAGCACAACGAAAGCGAGACTTGCGGCAGGTCAGATCAATAACTGACGCCGATGAGATCGAAAGCAAGACTGATTAATGAAGAGAGCAAAAGAGAGCGCATTAGCAAAACAAAGAATAAGTGGAACTTACGTTAGATGCGCGTTTGCTACTCAGAGCAACAAAAATTATTGAAAGCAATTGATTTTGAAGATTTAGCGTGCTGCTGCTCCGTTGGGTGGATAACCAAACAAGGTGTGCCCCAGAAATCTCCATAGATTTTCCTACAAACAAAGAGATTTATAATTTAACTAGGAGGACTTTAAATGTAAAGTGGCAAGAATAATGTCGGCTACTAGATTTTAGGGAAGGCAAAACCGTACGCATCAAATCTGCTTTGCCTTGAGCAGTCGGTTGCAACTTTTGTCATCTAATCTAGTAGCCAAGCATTTTAAAGACACTTCACAACTTAAGGCAGTCAGTTTTATTTCGAAATTAAACCGTTTATACACAAATCTCTAGAGATTTCTGGGAGACACCTAAATATTTTTGTTATTTTTAGAAAGTGAATTTCGATGTGGGCAAATGCTAAATGGTATTTTAAAGACGATTTGTACACAATTTAGGTGATATCAAATTTCTTCTATCGAAAAATCCAACCCCAGGTCGGAGAATGGCGGTCCAAAGTCAAACGAAATGTTTATAAAGTTCAACGCTCCTTTTAAGCCGATTAAGGTTAATTTTGATTTGTAAGTTTTGGGAAGGAAATACATCATGCCCGACTGTAACATACTCTGTACCTGTGAAGTGCTGCCCATCACCATTGCGACCGGTGCTGCCCATAATTGTTTGTTTTCCTTATAACTCGGCAACCGTTCATCCGATCTTTATCTTTCCCTTGGCGGTTAAATAGTCCTGATTACTAAATATGACCAGAAAGAAAGAACCTTCTATCTATAAAACAGTGGGAAATATGACGTTTTTTCTAATTTGCGAGGGCGGGATGGGGCAAAAATTGAAAATAAAC
This sequence comes from Lordiphosa collinella, assembly GCA_018904265.1. Classification (NCBI taxonomy): domain Eukaryota; kingdom Metazoa; phylum Arthropoda; class Insecta; order Diptera; family Drosophilidae; genus Lordiphosa; species Lordiphosa collinella. Next base: position 267,648 of record JAEIFV010000421.1, on the reverse strand, counting down.
TTGATCTGCAAGCAAGTATAAGAATTATATGTCCCATACATGTCAAACCTCTATCTCTTACCTTCTCTGAGATCTGTTTGTTCATAAGGACAGACGGACAGACAGACAGACAGACGGACGGACAGACGGGCATGTCTATATCGATTCGACTGTTGATGCTGAGATCAAGAATATATATACTTTATAGAGTCGGAGATGCTTCCTTCAGCCTGTTACATACTTTTGCACAAACTTAATATACTCTGTGTACCTCTGGTATAGAGTATAAAAATTCACCCCAAGGTCGAAAAGGGTAAAAATAGTTTTTTTTAGTCTCCCACAAACTCTTCCTTCTCACCTTCCCGCCCACTCATTAACCAGTTCGAATATCCATAAATATTTGCAAATTGAAATGTGAAATAAATTTAATGCCTGTTTATCTGTGTCGGTGTTTGCGTTTTTTGCGACTGTCAAATGGATTTATCAGTTAATTCTGTAAATCGGGCAAATCTGTCATGCCAATCGTACGCGTCTATATCATTTGCGCATATTTTGTGGCAGTTTAATGCGCTTACGCTTCGGGGTGGACAGCAAACCAAACATTTATGTAATGCCGTGTTACTCAATTAATTGATAAATATACATTCGCACATAAAAACACTCACGCAAACACCCGCACGCAGCCAATTGCATGTATACACATTAATGCAATTAATTTTTGCATTTGTCGCAAGTGAAAAACTGGGAAATATAATTAAAATGCTATGCAATTCCTAGAGCATGGAAATTTGCAACACATTTTCACTTATCGACAAATGCAAGACAAGTAACACATACTTGCAAACATATTTATTTATATTTTGCATTGTTTTTTTCTGCTTTTTTCAACTTGTTTATTCGCATTTAAATCGTGTTTGCGGTAGTTAATTATATTTTACAGCTAATGGCAAAATGTCAAAATAATTAAAATGCGCGTTACAGCGCAAAAGTCTCGCCTGCATATCCTGCCTAAGGGTATCCCGTGGATGCAGCGAATTGCAGGAATTTCAATGCTTAATTGACAAGCGGTTGCCAACTGTCAGCGCTGATTAAGGTGCAAAGCCGCTTAATTATAAATTAAATATAAATAAAAGTTATAAGTCAGCGCATTTGGTTGGACTTTTGAGTTGAGAGTGGGAAGGGGATCACCTAGCAATTAGTTAGGTGGGAGGGCAGTATGTATTTTACGGGATCAATAAAGTGTTGAACTTTTTAACTAACTTATTAACTGTATATGTAGTAGCTGTACCCTTTACAGTTCTTATTTTACGCGAATCTGTTTAAGACATCCGCCTACTGTTCGTCTGTTCGTATAGACAAGCAGATCACAGAGATGGTAGGAACTCGAGGTTCGAAGTGAATGGGACATAAACTCCATATACTTTCGGGCAGATCAAGTTTTGTAGATAGATTATTTCTATCTTCTAAACATACTAAGTAATCAGCATTATTTATCGATCCGTCAAACGATTGGTAAGATCGGATGAACGGAAGTTAAGTTATGAGCAAAAGAAAGCTCTCTGCAGCATACGCACTTACTAAGCATACACTTTCGTTGGCATAAAGTATATTACCGACTTAACCGACTTTTCTACATATAAAAAAAAGATACAAAAGAGATCAATTTGAACTGGATATGTCTATAATATCCTTTTAATCATCCAAAGGAGCTGAAAATCATCCAAAGGATGTTACACAAGGCAACAAAATTCGACTTTTTCCAGTATATGGAAGGGTTGGTAGTAATTCTAGATGATTTTCGTGTGCTAAGCAAGTCTGCATTTTCTGAAATTGTCCATCACGTCGAGATATTTAGTAATTAGAGCTTAAAGTTGCTAAAAGTGCCTAGTTTGACCCATTTTAGTAGCTTTTTCGGGGAATCCATTCTATTGTTTGGACTCTCTTTGATACCATCGGAAAGTACCATTTCTTAGCTTTGAAACGAACTATTCCAAACAATTCTCCGATTTTTTTGGGTGGAAATATTCCTCTTTTATCACTTGGAATTGAAAAATGTTTTGCACTTATATGGATGCCCAAAAAAGCATTTCCATTTTTGGTCACGTGCATAACGCTTTTTGGTTGAATTTATCTCGGAACCAGCACAACGTCTGCTACCAACTTCACTACTAAATAAAGTGCTCCGAAAGAGCTATAAGTTAAAGTGGCAGAAGAAAAAAAATAGTTTATTTTGACTTTTATTCTGCTTTAAATGCGTACGACGGTCACGTTCGTCATCATGGAAATACCCATATGTCATACATAGAAAAGTAGAGTCTGAGAGGTAGTCTTATAAAATCTTTTTTGTTTTCAATGGAAATGTCCTAAAAATTGGCATTTATTTATTGGGAGCTTTCAAATAATTCTACAAAGTTTTGTCAAAATCGGAAGACTATAGCTGCCAAAGGCACGACCGGTCGAAAATCTAGTTCTAGTAAAAACGAGAGCGTAAGTTAAATTCGGTCCTGCCCGACTTCGATTTAGCCGTTACTCAGGGCAATTAGTGTTTAATAGTCTTTCCCAATGTTAATTAACAGAGCGTTAACATCAATGTGACCATTTCAGCATAATGTGAGCAAAAAGTGCATCTAGCGCCAAAAAGTTTTTTTTTATTTTCATTTAAATTATTCATTTATTTAGATACCTTAAGGCTAAATTTTACAATGTACTGTTACTATTTGAAGTAACCTATATTGTAGGGGGATGTTATACTATTAAATTATTTTGTTGCATGTTTGGGGTTTGATTTTATGTGTGCTTAGATGTACGGAGTTTAACTCTAAGATTAAATTTAAGGTTGGTAAAGGGGTGAGGAGGTATATGGTTTTAAAATTGTCTAGCCGGTAAGTTGGAGTATCAATCAGATTGTGTGCAGCCAATTCGTTGCCTATGCTTGGACTAAATCCTCCGATTAACCAGGTCACCAGGGTGAATCGTTAGGAGCCTGCGTCTTGACCTGATTCCGTTGATCCTACGCGATCCGAGTAAGCGCCTGGCTAGGTTGTTTGGGTGGGCGGCGACCTTATCCAAGTGCCTCGCTGCTTGGTTGTTGATTGTGTCGCCAACCATCGGAACGCCACACTCTCTCTCAATGTGTCGAGTTCGGATGAACCACTCGGCTCCAGTAATCCTCCTCAGGATTTTGGCCTGGAAGACCCTGATTTTGTTCAGGTTGGTCTTTGCGGCGATGCCATACACCTGAACGCCGTACCTCCAAATCGGTTCCAGGATCACTTTGTATATGAGGACCTTGTTCCTTAGCGAGAGTTTGTTGTTGGCGTTGAGTAGCCAACTCATCCTCTTCGCCTTGCTGTGAAGGTTGCCTGCAACTTCGGCGGCATGTTGTTTAAAAGTAAGTCTCTTGTCAAGTGTCACTCCAAGATACCTGTGGGCCAATTTGTGAGGGAGGACCTCTCGATGCAGGAAGACGCCTGGGCTACTTGTTCACTTTTCAGGGTTGATGGAGATGTTCCAACGACAGGCCCAGTTCTCAAACCTTTTGAGATACTCTTGCAAAGCGTCTGTTGCCGAGTATACGCATCTTTCACGCGCCATGACCGCCGTGTCGTCGGCGAAGGTGGCAAAAAGTATAGTAGCGCCAAAACTTTTTTTTAACCTTTTTAACTCTGCCATTTATTATTCGATCTGTATGAAACTTTCAGAGATTGTAGATATTGAGCACATACACTACACTTTAAAATTGTTGGAGTTATTCAACATTTTTTATACTTTATACTTGGGGCGGGAGGGGGCTTGGCCAAAATTTGAAATAAACTTGGTCTGCTCTTCTCGTCTCCGAGATCTAGGTGTTCATACAGACAGACGAACAGACGCACATGGCTATATCGACTCCGCTGTTGATTCTGATCAAGAATATGTATACTTTATGGTGTCGGAGATGCTTCCTTCTGCCTGTTACATACATTTGCACGACTTTTGTATATCCTCTTTACTCTACGAGTAACGGGTATAAAAACAGATGACTGGCAGCTATTGCGTTGTTGCTGCCAGGCCAGGGTTGTAAACTTCAAGAAAAAAGTTAAATTAAATGTTGGTTTCAACTTTTGTCTGTTAATTCTAAACAATCAATTATATTGTGTTTTTGCTACAGGCTAACTTCCAAACTATAAATTAATTTATATCATTTAAGCTCAATTCAATAGAAAAAAATTTAAAACGGTTGACCCGCGAAATTGTTATTTCAGTTGACAACCCAGTTGCTTACATGTGAGTGGAGCGCTCAGATATGAATTCAAAAATGCCCGCGGCTGCATTGATAGCTATGGATATTGCTGGAAGGACGTTGGCGAAGGAAAAAAATCTTAGCAAGAATGTCCAAGCCGGGTGTGGCTCAGCGGCTTGTGTGCGCGACCGCTGTGCAAGAGGTTGTGGGTTCGATCCCGCCTCGGAACATCTAATGAAAAGTTTTTTCTTTAAATAAAATTTAACCCTGTCAGCCCTCTCTGCTGTTGGCTTTGTAGTAATTAGCCATGCAAAAGCTTCTCAAGCTGCCGTTCGGATTCAGCGTTAAGCTAAAGGTTCCTTTCTCTTGTGCGATAATTAGAAGCGCACAAGCTAAGAGATTAAGAGAGGCTCGGATTTGGCCCTTTGGGGCTGTGTCAAGCCATTTTACATAAGCTACTTCTATGCAATATCCGACTGCTTTTTCTAATGACATTATGGCCTTTTCCTCCAGAGTACTCTGATTCTCCCATAAATACCTTTTTATTTATATAAAAATTTTACTTGCTGCTAACTTGTCTTCTTATCGTTGTTTGAAATTCCCACAAAGAAAATTTATCGATAGGATTTTCGATAACTCATTGAATTAACCTTTTTATTTATATTTAACTAAACTGCTAATTTGTCCAAATAGTTTAGTTTTAGTTATCCTTCACTTAAGTCTATAAAATTCTAATTTTGAAAGTAAAAATAAAACTCCGAAAATGTGTTTGCCAGATTTGGAATAAGTTGGCAGGTTTGCTCATTGTTGTTTTGGTTACAAATATTTTAAAAGTAATTTTTGTTACAAAGAACTCATAAAATATTTAATAATATTAATACTATTCGATTAGTTAAGCATCAAAGTATTGATCTTTAATATTTAGTTTGACGCAAAACTCGTTATTACCAAAAAGTTGATATTGATTGCCACGAAATTTGCGTCATTTGAAAACCAACAAAAGACATTTCAGGAAGACCGACAATTGATTTTGGGTTGCTAGAGGTTTGTAGAACACGACCGATTTAGTCTTTTTGTACCCTCAATTTTACTCTTTGCGATAGTCTTTTGCTCAATTCTTAGGAGTAAACCTCGGACTTAGCGTTGCTGAACTTATACGGGGGCGACACAGAAACCTCTTCCAACCGAAAACTAACTCTTAGGTGCCACAGAAATCTCTTTCGATTGGTTTCAAACATCTTGTATTTTGTTAGGAGCTTTTGAAAAAAGCCAATACACAAACCACAATCTAAACAAACCGAATTCACGAACCTACGAGATTTAGCACTGTGTTTGTAGTTCGATCATAATCTTATGCACACACCTTTTAACTCGACTTTCGAAAAAGAAAACGAAATCTCTCGAAGTTCTGTGGCACCGACGGATTTTTTGAGAGATTTGCAATCCAACCAACGGCAAAATCTCTAGAGATTTCTGTGTCACCCCGATAGTGACAATTGGTTTTTAATTAGAAAATAATTTCTCAGGCAAAAAAAAAATTAAGAATTGCTCCATAAGCATTGGTCAATTGTGAAGATTATAATTTAAGCCGGAATAATGTTAAAATTTCCTATTGTTCTCAGGCCATTAATTATTAATAGACAACGTCGGTCATTTGATACATTTTGTAATTAGCCGCCTGAAACAAGGCAACAAAACAACAGCAACAACAACAGCACAGCTAATAATTACACTGCATGAGCAAAAATATATAATTATAAATTAAAATCTAATTAAATTAGCAGCCAAGCAGACAATTGACAAAATGAATAGGTGCAAATCAGCCATCCGCACATCCAAATGCACAATTCATGGCACACACACCTTTTTCTGCTCAATCACACCGCACACATCACTGACAATGCCTAAAGAGGAATTTCATAATTGATCAAATTGTCCATTTGCAGATTTTTTCTCTGACTTTCTTTCGCAATCTTCTGGCTAAATGTTGTCGGAGTTCATCTTTGTAGTGCGCATCAATGCCAAGTCTCATTAGCATAGTGATATTGATTTTCTGGTTAACCATCAATCAACAAAACGCCATCCATACGCAAAATGAGATTGCGATGCAATTGAGGCTCCAAACCGCAGCACGCCAAGCTCGAATGCCTTAAAGCGTCTGCTTGGTATGCAACAATTTATGTACACACACACACACACACACACAACAGGCGCTGGGAACAGACAGGATGCATGCCTCTGCCTCTGTAGGCATCTGTAGCTCTGAGATTGGAATTGGTCTGTGCGTTGTCTTTGCGCGGTCATTGGGTCTCGATAAACAATTATGGCCTGCGCAGCAGTCAAGTGAATTTACAACACGACAAGAACAATTAACATTTGCACAAATGCCACTAATTAACTATTAAACTGCAAATATCTAAGGCACAAATGTTTCATCTATAAATTGATACAATCCAAAATTATGACCATCGAACATTGAAAGTGACAGGCAATGACATGCGATGAGTTCTTCGTGATTGATGACCAAATCGAACAATTTTAAAGTATTAAATGGCGTTCCTGTGCAATTTTTTTTGTTTCCCAAAAATTTAAGTGAATCTATTTTTAGTAAAACGTTGTTGAATTGGGTGAGGTTAAATCAAAGTGTCCAAAAAATTTCACTCGCATGAGAGATGTACCACTGCGCCAGCGACCTCAAATATTGGCCAAAAGTACCCGCTACAAATCTTAGCTGAATTCCAAAACTGCTTATAAATACTTGCAGGCATATCAAATTTTTTTTTAAATTTTTGCCACTCCCCCTCTTGCACCATCAAATTGGAAATAACGGCATATCTCCGAAAGTTTTTTAAACTCTATACCAAAGGTACACAGAGTATAATAAGCTTGTGCAAAAGTATGTAACAGCCAGAAGGAAGCATCCCCAACTCTATAAAGAACAGCCAAAAAAAAAAAAGGAGGAAGAGGGGGAAAGGACAACTATATTATACTCTGTACCAGTTGGGGTCGCCGCTCGCATTTGTTCCCGATTATATTATATAAAATCGGTATCCAGGGGACACCATGAGGAGGCCATTGCAATAGCAATGGGGTCGATATATGAATAAAGACCTACGAGTCGACTTGAGTTGCTTAAATACTTATCATTTAAGGTGCTGTTAAATACTTTTGCGCAAACTTATTCTTCTCTATGTACATTTGGTACAGAGTATAATTAGGAGAGAGAGAGAGGATTGGCACGCGCCGCAGACAAAAAAAACCTTTGCATTTGCCAGAGCTAGAGATGGGCGTACATCGAAAACTACGCGGGACTCTTGAGTGACCAGAATGACTTAACATCATTGTGATTGCTTGATATTATGTTAGAATTAAAGAACTAGACTATTTTTATATTATTTGCAATTTAAACAATCCTCGTCTTAGTAGTCAGATGGGTATCGGGCGTTATATTTGACCCGCGACCATCTCTAATTTCTCTCTCTCAATATTGTGTATGTGGGAAAGGGAAGGGGGAAAATGAGAGCATCCCAGTTAGCTGCAAGAATCCAATTGGATCTAATGAGCTAGCCATAGCTGTTAGGTTTTGTATAGAATTTCGTTGTTGGAATTACTCCAGACAATATATTTGCAGGTTTAATTCATTTAAAAGGTGGAATTTTTGGCGGGGCGGGGTCATCAAACCCACAACGATCCAATATGAATCGTTAAATAAAAATTTGTCCTAAAATATTGTTGGCTATCACTTTGCTGTGTAGTCGTTGCTCATATATACATACATCTACATACATATGTATGCTGCTGCAGGAGCAGCCCAGATATATTGAATTTCTTTGGCGGATCGATAAATACATGTCAAACCTCTATCTCTTACCATCTCTGAGATCTGTGCGTTCATACGGACAGACAGGCGGACAGACGGACATGGCTATATCGACTCGGCTGTTGATGCTGATCAAGAATATATATACTTTATGGGGTCGGAGATGCTTCCTTCTGGCTGTTACATACTTTTGCACAAACTTATTATACTCTATGTACCTTTCGGTACAGAGTATAAAAATAAACCAACGGAAAAAATTGTTTTTGGTGCATTTTGCAATTATTTATTTTTTTTTAATAGACTTGTTCAATTCCGATGCACGGGCTTTCGCATGCAGTTCTCGGTCGGCTTCCATTCTCGCTTCTCGTTGCTTTCCGATGAACGTGCTCTCATATGAAGTTCTCGGTTGCTCGTTCGCTTGCGATGAACGGGCTCTCGCATGCATTTCTCGGTCAGTTTTCAACCTTGCATCTCGTTGCTCGTTTGATTCAGAAGATAATTTTGCCTTTTTCTTTTGTGCTTGAGACGTAGAATGACCAATCGAACGTTTTTTGGGAGGCAAAACTGCACAAAAATGGTTTTAAATGATTGAATTTATAAATGTTGAGCGTTGATCAGAAATAAAATTTTCAAATTTTTTCGACAAACATTCATTATTAGATTATATCCCTTTTCATTTATGCACACCGAAAAAAAAGCCGGGAAAATTTTACGCCTGAAAAGAATGACATGATCCCCGCAAAGGGATAAAAATTTTAAGTACGAGAAGGAATGATATCGATCCGAATTGGGAATCGTCTCCCGTCAATTTATAATGGTAATTGGAGGAAGCTGAAAGCATCGCAGGTGTGGTCGAGTTGGCTGAGCTGCGCTGTCAGTAGAGTGCTTCATTCAAGGTCCCGAGTTCGAGTCCCAGTGAGGGAAAATAAAAAATAAATTCAAAAAATTTAAATTTATGACAACAAAAGAAGAGGGGTGGGGTGGGTGGTGTTGTGGTACCACCCAACAAAACCCCTTAATTGTTTTTTTTGTTTAAAATATAGACCGGCAAGGCAAAACTTGTTATACGACAACGATTTTTTTACCAAACGGGTGTAGAGGCCCTGGACGGGGCTCCCAAGGTCGAAGGTTAACAATTTTGGCGTTCGGCAATACATATTATCCGTACACATCACATAATTTTCGCATTGCTTGAACTATTTTTACGCTTTTGATAGTAAAACATTAGGATATGCCGAAAATGCTGTTTTCGATCTTCCATCTTCGATAGGGCACCAAACAAAAACTATTTCAAAAAGTAGGGGCACGTTAACTTCGACTAAGCCGAAGTTTTGCAAGCCCTTGCAGCCTCCATTGAAAACAAAAAGTTTTTCTAACTAATACTTATTTTTCGACCTTACTTTTTAAGGGAGGTATACTATACAGATGTCCGATTTCGACCAAACTAAGTGGAATCATGGAAAAGCATAACAAACTATTCCATTTAAAACAAAAAAAGTTTTTCTCATTAGAACTTCTTTTTCGACCGATCATTCGAACTACAGCTATATGCTATAGTCATCCGATTTTGACAAAACTTTGTAGAATTGTATAAATAGCGACTAACAGACTATAAATTTAGCAGAGTGACTTTCTCCTTGATGGTTATAACATATTTAAATTTGATGCTGATAAGAGCGGGGGCAGTTTTTGCATGCTTAATCGGCTTGGCCCTTTGGTGACTTTTTGACCGTTTGGTTTATACCTCTTTTTTAACCGTCCACAATTGCGCTCTACCAAAACTTCACAATAATCCAGGCTCAAATCACAAAATTGCATTTTTCGGACCGTGTAATCTACAGCTTCCATTAACCAACGCCTGCATTGCAAAATATAAGCATTAAAAGCTTTCATAAATACTCTTTAGGTTGTTTTGCAAATTTGGCGATTTTTGGACCTTAGAACCCTTCGCAGGCAAGCGTACAACCATTGCCCAAAGTTTCATCGCTTTCGGATGAGCGGTAAACTTTTTGAATTTTCGCCGTTTTTGGACCATTTCCCGCCTATTTTTCAATTTAGAAACCTTTGCGGGCAAGCGCCATTCACAAAGTTCGCAAAATCGAACATCTTGCAGATTTCGCGGTTTTTGGACCATTTTCCGTCCATTTCTTCTACTTGGAAACCTTCCCGGGCAAGCATCGAACCATTCCCCTAAGTATTACCAAAACCGTAAATTTTGCAATTTTCGCGGTGTTCGGAGCATTTTCCGCAAATTTCTTCAACTAAGAAACCTTCCCGGGCAAGCGTTCAACCATTTCCCAAAGTTTTATTGCAATCGGATTAACGGTATAGTTTTGCAAATTTCGCGGCTTTTGAACTGTTTTTCGGGCATTTTTATACTCTGTACCAAAGGTACATACAATAGAGTATAATAAGTTTGTGCAAAAGTATGTAACAGCCAGAAGGAAGCATCTCCGACCCCATAAAGTATATATATACTTGATCAGCATCAACAGCCGAGTCGATATAGCCATGTCCGTCTGTCCGACTGTCTGTCCGTATGAACGCACAGATCTCAGAGATGGTAAGAGATAGAGGTTTGACATGTATGGGACTTTTGCTTCTTATAGTTGCAGGCAGATCAAGTTTATTTTCAATTTTGGCCACGCCCCCTCCCGCCCCCGCAATATCGAAAAAACGTCATATCTCCCACAGTTTTATAGATAGAAGGCACTCAACCATTTCCCAAAGTTTCATCGCCATTGGATGAACGGTTTAGGCAGGCATAAGGGACAAAAAGACAGTTTTTTTTTTTTAAATATTAAAAACCAAAAAGTTTTCCAACTTTGATTTGGATTATTTGGATTATGTTTTTTAAATTTATGTGCGGTAAGTACAATCTTTTAAGAACACTTCGTAAAAAATTGTAGCTTCCTAGCTAGTCTGTTGTAGAAATGCCAGAGTTCAGGCCAAAAAGCTAGATTTCAGGCCCACATTGCATTGCCGTATGAGGAACGTGTTATTGAAACGAAATCTGTTCGAATAGGAATGATTGAAAGTTTTGAACTGAACTACGAAATCTGGGCCTACATCGCCACCTGATGAGAATTTCTTGCCCTTTTTTTTGTACTAAACCTTCGCAATTACGAACAAACCCGCAGAAGGAAGAATCCGCCCAGTCATTTCAAGTACACACTAACAAACTAACAGATCAAGTTTATTTTTGCCACGCCTCCTCCAGGATAGGATATCGATCTAAAATTTATACACCGAAAATCAAAAATCTCTCAAATTGAAAAGAAGAAGAAATCTATTAAAATTACTTCCCTTGGGTAAACGATATATCGAAGTCGGTTAGGACCGATATAAACTTACGATCTCGTTTTGTTCTATTTTTTCACATATCGTTGGCTCACACACCCAATAATGCCCATTCTGAACGTCTTGTTCTTTCCCGTTCTGCCACTCTTGCTTTTATGGACGCCCAGGCCGCATCCATCAATTCATTTATGGCCAAGGAATTCATAAATCATTTAACCGCACAACTCAAACAGTTGCCCACAGAAGTATGCAATGGCTTTTAAATTATTCAAGTGCAAAATGCCATTTGAGGTGTCTGTCAGGTGTAGCGGAGCGCCCCTGCTGCAGTCAGTCAGGTGTAGCCACTCTGCAGCCGTTCTCCCTTTCTTCACTCTCCCTCCATTCAGCAGTTTATTATGGCACAATATGTTTATATGTGTGTATGGCAAAAATATTTCACACGCTTCGCACCGCAAACAGCAGCAGAAGTTTCAGTTGCATTGATTTTCCTGCCCTCCAGCTGAGCTCTTTCGCTACTCCGAGTCACAATCAACTCGCCTGAACTTGGGATTGCATTCGTTGACTGACTTCCGCTCTATTTGCCGCGACAAAGTAATAGTCAAATTTCATTCTTCCGCAAATCTTTGTTATCCTCACGCATACTGGCAAACGCACACACAAAGAGAGTGTGCCACGCCCACATTCTTCTACTGCAGTCAGCCCTCTGGCTTGTCGCATATTTGGTGCTCGCTCAATTATACGCTAAAATGAAGCTGCTTTTCAAGTCGCGCCCTGCGGCCAACACCAGTCCAGTCGTCCGTCCCAGCCCCCACACCCCTCATCCATTCTTAGCCAAGCGATTTAACTGTTTGGTTTGTTGGCATTTCATTTAAGTGCAGCAGCATATTTTGTTGCCATTGTTTGCCATGCGTCCGCATCCGCATTCAGTTCGTTGGGTTTGTTTTTGCCTCCGTCCCCGGGGTGTCCTCCCTTCCGCCGCCACCCTTGGCATGGCATTTCTTGGTCTGCTTTTGCGCTTATTTTTGTGCAGCTTTGGCACAAATGTAAATCAGTTATTGATAGTCGAAATAATGAACGATTTGCATTTGCATTGGAGTCGGATTTTTATACTCTGTCCCATTGGAACACGGAGCTTATTGCCATATTCGTAAAAACCAACAATTGTCAGAGATGGTAAGAGTTAGTGGGTTTACTTTTATGTGGCTCATACTGCTTCTAATTGTTGGAATATGAAGTTCTTTTAAATTATAGGCACGCCTCTGCCTAAGCCGCAATTTGGACAAAACCTCGTATCTCCCAGAGTCCATTTATTTGATGGTGGATCGATATAATCGATGCAAGAGCAGCGCTGCTTTCTGCAGCTAAGGCAGCAGCAAAATATATACAAATATAAGCATAAACTTTAGCAGCTACAGAGTATATTACGATCGACTTTCTTACTGGTCGTGTTGTGTATTTTCGATTGGGTTATATTGTAGATGGCTTCCAAAGGATTTGTGATAGATATTTTAGTCATTTTGAAGTGGACATTGATTAAACTGGAGTTGTTTGTGGTTGTTGAAAAACTGTTGCTCAACTTAAAGTGAATTTGAAGTCATACACTCAGAAAAAAACGGATGCCAGCGTTCTAAATGAAACGGGATTGAATTTAACCCGTTGTGTACTTAAAATTTCAAGTACGATTCGTTGTTTTAATTTTGGCAAAAATTTTTTTATATTTTTTTTGCATATTTTTATAGCTTGGATATTTGAGAATATCGTCCTAAAAGGATTTTTAAAAATTCGAAATATTTTAGAATATATAACCCTTTTAATGACCCAAAGTGACCCGATTTACCTACCGACTGCAAACTTTAAACGCGTTTATTTCGAAACCACATTTTTTGAGCTAGCGGCACTGATTGCGCCCGTAGTTCTGAACCGATTTTGATGAAACAAAGTGCAATCGACGTAGAATTGTTACCATTATGTCCCCTGTTTCAATCATAATTTTAAAAATTTTTGTACTATGTTTTTTTTGCACTAAACTACAATAAAGATTACGTTTTTAATTGTTCGGAGAAGTTGAATTTTCAACTTGTCTAAACTAAACTATTGTAAAGTTGATTTTACTAGTATAATGAAATAAAAGATATTTATCCAACAAAAGTTAATTTGTGTTTATGTAATATTGGCCTTCATTACAGCTTGGCTCTCGAATAATTCCTCATAAGTCCTGCTCGATCTGTGGGTGTTTGCCCATGTTGCAAAAGAAAACATTCTTTCTACCTGCCCAGACGACGCAATGTCACTGAAATATCGGCACAAGAAAAACTTCAGGATTTATTGGACCACACAGCGAGACGCATTGTGCAAAGTCTACCCGAATCGGAATTGGAAGCAGTGCCAGAAAACATGACCATATTCTGCAAATGGGGCTGCGATGGATCATCGGGACAGAGTGCTAACAAGGAAGTGATTAATTCCTATGAAGGCCCAGTGAGTGATGCGAACATGTTCATGGTCTCACTTGTCCCACTGCGGCTGAAAAATGGAAATGTGGATCACTGGAAAATCATCAGTACATTTCTGCCGCCCAATAATGTTCAAGTATGCGAAGGAAACGTCCGAACTAACCAAAAATACTGTTAACAGAATAAAGGAGGAAATATCTGCTCTGAAGCCAGTCCCCGTCGAAACTACAGGAGGAAAAGTCGTCCGGATTGGATTTCAATGTTTTTTGACTATGGATGATGGAAAGGTATTGAACGACATTACAAACACCAAATCAACTCTGACATTTGCCATCTGCAAGAGGAAGGAAAAAGATTTTCAGGAGTTCGAGACTTCGGAAACGGACGAGCATAATTATGAATACGGAATTTCTCCATTGCATGCGAGGATCAGATGTATGGAATTCATGCTCAAACTGGCATATACTCTTCCACGACAAGAAAACGACTCTGATGACAGTGCCAACACAAAATCAATAGAAAGTAGAAGGAAACAGGGTATACAATAAAAGTTTTTGGCGGAGCTTGGGCTAAGAGGCGACTGCCCGAAGCACGGCTATGGAAACACAAATGATGGAAATACATCCCGGAGATTCTTCGACAGTGATGAGGCAACTGCTCTGATAACTGGAATTCATCTGGATGTCATCAAACGGTTTAAGGGGGTAGTACAAGTTGGGCCGGAAAAAATATCGACTTTGTTTTTTTCCTCAGATATTCAAAAATATTTTCCTAAGGGATTTTCCAAATCTCAAATTAGTTTAGGAGATATAGCCCTTTTAGTGACTCAAGGTGACCCAAACGTCTTAGCAACTGCAAACTTTATTCGCGCTTTTCTCGAAACTACTGGACCGATTTTGTTCAACGAGGTGTCAAACGCTGCAGAATTGTCGCTGCAGAACTGTTAAATACAACAATTTTTAGTATTTGTTTTACCATATATTAGACTATAAAAAAAATACAACAAAAATTTTTCATTTTCAAAGTGCCACCATTTTGTCAAAAATTAACTTTTTTCCAAATCTGAGGTTCAGGCCAGAATCACATCGATACTAAATCAGAATCTTTTTTCCTTTTTGAATTCGGAAAACGGAGTGACCCCGAATCACGGCCGCCATGGGCGCACTTTTTTCATACCACTTTTCCAGCAGACCAAAAACTTTTCAGCCGACGTCACAATTTTAAATCAAAAAATTTTGTATTTTTTTATTTATTTATTAACTTTCATATAAAAAAAACCGATTTGAAAAATATAGTTCGGTTTGTTTCTGTGAATTATTAAAAAAAAATCAAAAAAAAAACAGCACGCGCAACTTGTACTACCCCCTTAAGATCATTCTCAAAGTCTTAAGTTGCGGCGAAAATGTTGATGAATGCAAATATGGAAAATATGCCAAGGAGACAAGATATCTTTTACGTACAAAGTATCCAGAGAAAAAACTTACTCCTACAGTCCATAAAATATTAGATCATGGTGAGCATCAAATACAACAACAACTTTTATCGATGGGAGAGTTGTCAGAAGAAGCCCAAGAATCTAAAAACAAGAACTACAAAAGATATAGGTGTGCGAACACGTGCAAAATATCTCGAAATTAAGAAAACTCGGACCTTTTCAACATGTTGTCGGCCTCATCTTCTTCTTCTTCTTTGGCCATCACAACCGTTTTACGGTCTCGGCCGCTGCCACTAATGCCCGCCACTCGCCTCTGTCCCGAGCGACATTCCACCAGAAGGACACTCCCAGGTTCGCAATGTCTCCCTGCTCCTGGTCGCGCCATCTCCGCTTTGGTCGGCCAGGCAGGGGAATGCCTCCCAACTCTATCGCATGCCGATTGTACACGCTGCTGGAGCGTTATCATCCATACGGGTAACATGTCCTATCCAGCGCAGCCGCTGTTGTTTTATGCGCTTGACTAGGTCAGTGTCCCCATAGAGCTCATACAGTTCGCGATTCATTCGGATGCGAAATTCGCCGCCAACGTTTAGAGGTCCATAAATCCTCCGAAGAACTTTTCCGCCTCATCCTCTTTTGTCATTGTCCATGCTTCTGCGCCGTATAGCAGGACTGGGATGATAAGCGACTTGTATAGCGCAATTTTCGTTTTCCGAGAGAGGTCTCTGCTCTAAACTCCTTATTGAGCCCGTAATAACATCGGTTTGCAAGAGTAATTCTTCTTCGGATTTCCAGACTGGTGTTGTTGTCGCTGGTTATCGTCGTTCCGAGGTAGACAAATTCCTTAACAACCTGGAAGTTGTAGTCTCCCATTGCAACAGATTGCCCAAGCGTAGACTCCCTGCGCGTTGATTGTAGGTACTTCGTCTTTCTCTTTACCGTAAGCCCAAAGTTTCCAATCTCGAGGCCTGTTTTACAAGATTCTTTCCGATGATTCAATATCATCGGCATATGCAAGTAGTTATCTCTGGTAAAGATGGTGCCCGTTCTGTTAGCATTTGGGCACTGGCGCAGTATGTACCCCATCAGCAGATTAAAGAAGTCGCACGATAAGGTATCACCCTGCCTAAAACCTCTTTTGGTATCGAAAGGCTCGGAGCGGTCTTTACCTATTTTGACGGAGCTTTGTGTGCTTCTCAACGTCATCATGCAAAGTCGAACGTACTTTGCTGGAATACCAAAGGTAGACAGGGCTTCAAAGAACTTTGACCTTATCGGCGTGTCAAAGGCGGCTTTGTAATCAACAAAAGGTGGTGGGTGTCGATATTTCTCTTTGGGTCTTCTCCAGGATTTGTCGCAATGTGAATATCTGGTCCGTGGTGGATTTGCCAGGTCTAAAACCACTCTGATAAGGTTCAATCAGTTCACTTATTCTCGGCTTTAGACGTTCACATAGGATGCATGATAGAACCTTATATATGCGATGGGAAGGGAGACTGATCCCGCGGTAATTGGCGCAAACCGCAGGGTCTCTTTTTAAATATTGGACAGAGTACACTTAGGTTCCAATCTTCGGGCATGCTTTCGGACCATACTTGCATAGGGTTGGTGCATGCACCTTACCAGCTCTACCGCCAGCCTTGAACAATTCAGCAGGCAGCTCATCAGCGCCAGCAGTTTTGTTATTTTTTAGCCTTTTTATGGCTAACACGACTTCATTATGGTCCGGCGGATCTATTGATGGTGTCGCTACTTCCCCAGAGGCGGCATTGTGTTCGTCATCACCTCCCAGCAGGTTAGAGAAATAGTTTCTCCATTTGTCTAGTGCCACTTCCGGATTTCTGACCAGACTCTGGGCTTAAAACCTTCGGTTAGTTGCCTAATCTTTTGGTAGAATTTTCGAGTCTCACCCATTCCAAACAGCACTTCGACTTCCTCCCTCAAGCGCTTTTCCTGCTCATTTTTCTTCCTTCTGAAAAGGCGCTTCTCCTTTTTTTCCCGGTATCCTCAGCGTTCATTAAATATGCTTCCACTGTTCGTCAACATCAGGAGTCCAGGTGGGGTTTCCCTGAGCAACTGGGTGAGTTTTGCTGAGTAGGCTTCGGATGTCCGTTGTGATTGCAGCTTCTCAACGTTCAACTTTCTGTTTAGACTGCGGCGCCACACTGAGCTTTGCTCAACAATAGTGATCAGTAATATTGGCTCCCGGCGGAGTACGTAGAACACTCGAGAGCGTCCGTTATCACAAAGTGATCAGGAGAAGGTGGTGTTAACGGCAAAAGCGGGACAAGAGGCTGTTCGTGAGCAGACGATCTTGATGTCGTGATCGGGCAGCCTAAGGTCTCAGGCGCTCATAGAACTCGTCTTTTTCCGAATCGTCCTTTCCTTCGCGGAGCGTGCGCACAGATAAGACTAATATTAAAATATTTTGCCTTAAGTCTGAGTGCGGCAAGTCGGAACTGGTGTAAAGCTGATGACAAAGCGGCACAGTCTTTTGTTGACTGCAAAGCCGCAACCAAACTCGTGCTTTGAATCATGTCCACTGTAGTAGATCTCCTGGGGCTTTGGTTTGTGTTACCTTCCTACACCCTGTCCAATCCATCTTATTTCCTGGAGTGCGGTAATGTCCGATGAATGTTTCTCGAGGGCATCCACCAGCATGGAATCCGCGCGCTCTCTATTAAGGGTGCGAACATTCCAGGTGCATATCCTCAAATCATGGTCCTTAAAACGTTTGCGTGGGTCGTCGTCGGGGGGGGTCCGTATCCGAGGCATTGTGTTAGTTTTCATTGGCGGATGGAAATAGACGCCTATCGGGTGCCAAGCCCGATGCGACGCCCCTGTTTGTCCCAAGGAGAGGTGCGCCGCTCACGTTAGCCAGCAGCTTTGCGGATGCATTGCTCTGTTACCAGGGGTTACCACGGGGAGGTGTGAGTCGACTTGGGACGCAGTAAGCCAGGATCGCGCTGGGTTTCCAGTTAAACCGATCAGCAACTTTACTTCAAACCCCCCATAACCAGGGGGGTCCTGCCTTCCGCAGAAACCTTCCTGCCTTCCGAAGAAGCTTTATCTGATCGCCGTATCTCATCTCTCAGACACATCAGAACAATCAAGGAATTAACCACCGAATATTCACCAGAAATATTCACCAGAATATTAATGATATGAATATCTATATTGACAACATTTTAGAAGAAAATTAACTATTCCCAAGTTAAAACTAGTTTTGTATGAAAAAAAATTTTTTTAGTAAGCAAAAATTATCTTTTTATAAAATTTTGTTAATTTTAAATAGTTTTAAAACTTCATTTTTAATAAATCGACTTATTAAAAAATTCCGGCCACTGTGCGACGGCATAGGAGTATTGTACTTTATGAATATTTTCTATATGATGGGATACTTTTTCAGCCAATTGATGCATTTGTCTCTCTCCGAAAAAAATCTGTCCATTATAGAAACGGACTACCCCCTTTGGAAATCTAAGCAGCTCATTTCCTTATGGTCGAATCAAACTCAAAGAAGTCGTAATTTTTAATGTGTTCTTCAGCCTCGACAGCATCGTCGGTTTCAAGGTTTTAATAACTGCCTTTTTTAAAAGTGCCAAGCAATGTTGTTGATTTTCTTGATAAAGACATCCTAACCAGGATTTTTGAAACGGGGATGTGTCAATGCGGCAGCAACACTTATTTCAGCTTGAACGCTGCTTATATTAAAAATTGTTCGAAGCGAGTATGCAGACTTGCCATAAATTGCAGTATTTCAACTGGGTACTTGATAATTTAACCAATCGCTTTCTTGGGCTAACAAGCACGGAAGAGTTATACCATAATAAGTATCGTCCCCTTGCAAAATATCCAGAGCGTTTGCTAGTGGTCCAGCACACATTAAATATTCATCTAAAAATTCAAAGTCCGCATCTTTTAATTGCTCTTTGAGCAGAAGAGCCTGACTTAGTTCAGCACATTTTGAACAGATTTTTGACAATTGCTGGTGAATCAGTGTTATCAGCATCGCAGTGGAAACGACGCCGCCTGTTGATATGCATGTGTGTTTTCTATTCACTTTATACATCCTCGCCATGCTTTCTCTTTAAATGACTAATGAAATTCGACGATCTTCTATGATGTCCCCTTATACGCATTTGGCATAGTGTACATAATGCAACTGAGACTGCGTCCGTCGATAGCGAATCATCTCCTTGGAAAAATGTTCCATCAAATAGTGGACAGATTTTTTTGAACTGATTTCATCCATTGTTTTTGTTTTTATCAAACTGGTTTTAAGCTTGTAAATACAAAAGTTGAAAACGTAACTTGATTGAAATTTTCAACTTATCTAGTTGAAATCAATCAACTAAATTAAACCTAGCTAAAATTATTCAAAGTTGATTTTAGTCAAACTGAGCTATGGTTAGTCTTAATCAAGTTGATTTTAATCAAATAAAATTTTAGTTGACTAATCAACTAAATACAAATTTTAATCGATTGAAGTAGTGATGTCGAAAATAATATCGAAGTATCGAATATCGATATTTTTGTCCAAAAATACGGTATGTCGTTATCGATTATTTTTCGGAGGCGATATAGCGTGTATCGGATATTTTTTGGCGATATTTTTCAGCGATCAACAGAACAATAAAGCTTCTCCCTCACAAGGCAGTATTGTTTCTGTTGCTCATATTCAATGCAGCCCAACGCCTCAGCTACTTTCCCAGTACATGGAAAAAAGCCAATATAGTGATGCTTCACAAACCTGGGAAGCCTCCAGATGAACTGGACTCGTACAGACCTAAAAGCCTCCTCCCAGCATTTGGCAAGCTGCTAGAAAGATGCTTATTGAGAAGGATTCTGGAGACCCCAGCAGTCAAAAGGAGGATCCCTAAATTCCAGTTCGGCTTTCGACTGGGACACGGAACCCCAGAACAGCTATACAGAGTGGTCAATTTCGTCCTGGAAGGATTCCACGCCAAGGAGAACGTTGTGGCAGCGTACTTGGATATCCAACAGGCATTTGACCGCGTCTGGCATGATGGCTTACTAGCCAAACTCGAGGGAACGCTCAATCCTCAGCTCTTCTTAATGGTCAGATCATTCCTAACTGACAGGACATTTAGAGTTGTCCAGGATGGCCTTGCATCCCAGAAGAAGAGGATTCGAGCAGGAGTACCTCAAGGTAGCGCTCTGGGGCCACTCCTGTACAGCCTGTTCACAGCATATATGCCTACTGCTCTGGAAATACCCATAAAGGAACCGCAGGACCTCCTGATAGCAACCTTTGCCGATGACACGGCAATCATGGCACGTGACAGATGCGTCTATTCGGCAACAGACGCGTTGCAAGAATACCTCAAGAGGTTTGAGAACAGGGCCTGTCGTTGGAACATCTCCATCAACCATGAAAAGTGTGTTAGTGTCACGCACACACTCAGAAGAGACAGTTGCCCCGGAGTCTTTCTACATGGGGAGGTGCTTTCTCACAAAACGGCCCATAAGTATCTGGGAGTGACCCTAGACAAGAGGCTTACCTTCAAGCAGCATGCCGCCGAAGTAGCAGGCAAGCTTCACAGCAAGGCGAAGAGAATGAGTTGGCTTCTCAACGCCAATAATAAACTCTCGCTTAAGAACAAGGTCCTTATTTACAAGGTCATCCTGGCACCAATATGGAGGTATGGCGTCCAGGTGTATGGCATCGCCGCGAAGTCACACCTGAACAAAATCAGGGTCTTTCAGGCCAAAATCTTCAGACGAATCACTGGAGCTGAGAGGTTTATTCGCACTCGAGACATCGAGAAAGAATGTGGCGTCCCAATGGTTGGCGACACCATCAACAGCCAGGCTGCGCGGTACCTAGACAAGGTGGCCTCTCATTCCAACAACCTTGCCAGACGTCTCCTCAAAAGGCGGAGGATAAACGGGATCAGGGCAAGGAGAAGGCTCCTAAGGGTCCACCCAACTGACCTTGCCAATAGAAGGATCTAGCGAAGATGCTCTCATAATCTTTTCACTTATTAAACATTTTAAGACTGAAAACAAAACTTACAATGTACAGAGTTAAAATCCCTACTATAAGACAAGCACAACATTTTTAACACACCCTAAACTCAAATAATATTGTACAATTTATATGAATATTCCCTACAGTACAAGTTAGCTTTAAGAAGTAACAGTAAGCTGTAAAAAGTTAGTTTTAAGGTGCTAGTTTCACAAATAAATATGTCTAAAAAAAAAATAAAACAGTTTCTTTTGGTTTTTTGACGCGTGTATGCACAAAAATCACAGTGCAAATTGTGTAATAAAACTGTTAAGACCA
The DNA here is from genome assembly GCA_018904265.1 of Lordiphosa collinella. Lineage (NCBI taxonomy): Eukaryota > Metazoa > Arthropoda > Insecta > Diptera > Drosophilidae > Lordiphosa > Lordiphosa collinella. The sequence goes on along the minus strand of JAEIFV010000421.1, from coordinate 246,129 downwards.
GTGGCAATTCGACAATCATAAAGGCGCACTTAATAACAAAGCATGGAGATGCTTGGCTGAATTGCAAACCTATATCGGTAAATCTATATATACAAGGTGGGCCAAAAGAGTCATCCGATGTTGTTTGGCTTTCATTTTTTTTAAATAAAAAACGTATATTCTGTTTTTGTTATATTTATTTGAACCTTTAGAATTTTTTGGTCATTTCGAGAAGATGATTCATGATTGCCATACGGACTGTTTTATGGCATTTTTCATCACTTCGGCAAGAACTTCGGGCTGCAGATTCTCGCACTCGTGTCGAATGTTGTCCTTGAGGGCTTCCAAGGTCTCGGGCTTGGTTACGTAAACACGGGATTTCAAAAACCCCCACAAAAAAAAGTCTGGAACGGTTAAATCGGGCGATCTTGCAGGCCAGTGCAAATCGCCAAAACGAGAGATGAGGCGACCCGGGAACGCCGCCTTCAGAATGTCGGTGCTGGCTCGCGCAGTGTGTGCCGTTGCTCCGTCCTGTTGGAACCACATGTCCTCCAGTCTTAATTCGTCCAATTGCGGCAGAAAAAACCCGGTTAACATGACCCTATAACGCGCACCGTCCACTGTTGTCGTTTGACCAGCGGCGTTCTCAAAAAAAAATGGCCCGATGACTCCTCCAGCGTGAACAGCGCACCATGCAGTCACTTTGAGCGGGTGTAATGGCTCCTCGTGCATCACTCGTGGATTCTCGGTGCCCTAAAAGCGATAGTTTTGCTTGTTCACGTACCCGCTGAGGTGGAAATGAGCCTCATTGCTCATTATGATTTTGGTCAAAAAATCGATTATTCACGATTATTCCGCGTTCTTGGGGAGTTTATCGATCCATGGCTTGTTCACTGTCTAGTCCACAAATGTCAAAACAGATCTGACTTTGGCGGCTATTTGTAAAAATAAGAGCATCTTCCAATAGGGGGACTTCTTTTGGCCCACCCTGTAAAATGTTTTTGGGTTGACATTAGAAACTACTGGAATTTGAGAAAGAACATTTTGTACTTATTTTGAGAGCTAATCGGGCTTGACTTAATGCCATTACCACCTAAGAGTATGATCAAAAATATTTTAAAATAATTCCAAATGTACTTAAAATATCCCGAAATAGTCTTAAATCAAGTATTATGGTATTGAGAAAATCGTACTTGATCCAAGAATTTCGTACTTGTAACAACTATTACTTAATTCAAGTTACAAAAAATAACGGTTTTTTTTTCTGAGTGTACATTTCTAGACTGATAGGCGGTACGAAGTTCGCCGGGCCACCTAATAATTTCAATAATTTAAATTTCATATTTTGGAGCTTAATTTGCTGCACCAAGAATTCGTCATTGTTTTGGCAATCGTGGCAGCTTATCTTCATCTTATAAGAATGTCCGTTTCGCCTTCTAATGCAACAACGACAACTTCGCTGCGAAAAACGTGTGTCAAATCCAAAACGGTCAGCGCGGATCTAAAAAAAATTTGAGCAACCGCAGCACTGGCCAGCGAAAGTGTGCAAAATGTTGCACCAAAAGTGTGATAAAAAATGAGACCAGCAAACTAGAACTCCATATGATGTACACTTCTTGTATCCGGGCACTCTGCGCTTGTACGAGCACATGACTGGCGAGGCAAAAACACTGGACAGGTGGCGGAGGCGTTGGCTGAGGGGGGAAACAGGCATTGACTGTAATATGCCAAAGCCAACAATAACAAGAACAACAGCAGCTCCAAAAAAGAAGACCGTGTTGAGCCATTGCATATGCAAAAAGCGAAATAAAAAGCGTGTTGCATACTTTTAGGTGTGAGTGTGTTTGCGATAAAGTGAAAGCAGCGACAGCAGAAAAACTTTAACTACTTTTTCAATTGTTTGTAAAATGCAAATGCAAATGTGCCACTTTCTCTCTCTCTCTCTCTCCTCTCTACCCCTTTCCCTTGCGCACTGCCAACTGTCTGCCATTTTGCTGGCTGGTCATATGCCTCATGCATACAATATTTGCCATTTTTTGTGGCACTCCTCCATTGTCTCTGTCTGTCCGCTTAGCAATAAGGAAAAACATAAAGAAATGATAACGCTTTTAAGCCATTCGCATGACATTATAAGTTATGTGTGTGTGCGTGTGTGTTCAAGAAGGCCAGAGAATGTGTGCTGGTGTATTGGACCAATATGACGGCACATTTGCTTATGGCTTATTCAATTAGAAATTTATTAGCATATGCCGAGGCTCTCAGCCCTGTGGCATTTATGAATTGCGGCCATTTCAGTGCTATAATGTGATCGTAAAAAAGGTATGGAAATTGCAGGGATTAAAACTGGAACGGTTGACGGTATCGGTCGGGGTGTCATCTCAGCTATAGCAATATATCGGTTAAGTTTAAATTATGGGAAACAGTTACAGGTTGCTTGAAAACAGTTAAAAAAACTTCAACCAATATAAATGCCTTGACCGAAACCGAAATCCGCTTGGTTTTAGTCCCGGCGAAATTGTTTCAGTCCACTACAAAATCTTCTTGCAGTCATTTGTAGCCTTGTTGCAATAGAAAAGATTCAATTACATTATCCAAAATTTTGGCACTGGCGAATGTTATCACGGCTATTGTCAAAATGGCACTAATGTACACAAAGAACAGATGAATTTATTGCATTGGTTTGAAATCGGAAAACAAATAAAACTAGATCTCGTAGTACCCAGTAGTTTTTCCAGTGCGCTGCATTGCTTGGTGCTGCCGAAAGCAAGCCGTCAGGTGACTTTTTCGGCACAGTAATCCCAGACGTTCATGCAAATATTGTTATCCATCCGGCGGTCAGCTAATAGACTATTCACACTGAGCACATCTAACATCTAACATCCAGCATCATGAGTCATAAAAATTTTGCCTGACCGAAATTTGCCATATTTTTAGCATGTTTCTATTGGACACTGCCCCACTTATGAATTTGACAAAACAAAAGTTTGAAAATGTTGACATAGCAAATAGTTATTAAGCATTTAAACTCAAGATGTGGGATGTTAGATGTGCTCAGTGTGAATAGCCTATAAGGGTAACCATCTGCCTGGCCGATCAGCACAAAATTCCCAGAAGCTCGCACATGAAGTGTCTGCCATCTGCTAGGCGGTTTTAGGACAGCCATCGGTCTGACCCTTCTTCATTAAACAACTGGCAGTCAATTAAGGGTAGCTATCGGAAAGGCAGATCGGCTCGGCAGACCCCAAAACTGTACTTAAATGGGAAGCTGTGAAAACCCAAAATGGTCAATGTTGCTTAAAGGCAATTGCTTGTACAAAAATGCCCATAGTCCGCGATCTAAGGATTTCTTGGTGATTGGGCCCTTGGAAGCGAGAATTGGATGTAACAATTCATCTCATCTTTAATAAACATAAAACGCAAAGTCGAGCTAATCTATAAAAACGGTGAAACCTTATATACCACCCAGTCATTTCACTCAACAAACCCAATTCAACAATCCGTCAATTCGACACATACAAATTTAACACAAAACAAAGTCATCACAGAACAATTTAAACACACTCGTCTTTATTTCACAAAGCCATTTCACCTGACACACCAATACAACCATATTTCAATTAAACGCAATTTCGGGATATTTTCATCGCCTGCATCATTTTTATACCCTTGCAAAGGGTATTATAAAATTGTCCGGATATTTGTAACGCATTGAAGGAAGCATCTCTGACCACATAAAGTATATATATGTATTCCTGATCATCACGACGAGCTGATTTGATTTAGCCCTGTCCGTCTGTCCGTTTGTCCGTCCGTCCGTGCGTCTGTCCGTCTGTCTGTTTCTACGCTATCTCCTCCGTCAGTTTGAAAGCTATCTTCACCAAACTTTGCACGAAGTCCTTTTGTACATATTCGCTGCACATTTGTCGGAACCGGCCGGATCGGATGACTTAAGCATATAGCTGTCATAGGAACGATCGGTCGAAAAACTAGTCTTAGTGAGAATAATTTTTTTGCCTTCAATGGAAACGCCTCCAATCTTCGTATTTCTTAGTTTACTATGCTTTTCCATGATTCCACCAAATTGGTTCGAAATCGGACATGTATATAAAATAGCAGTCATAGAAAAGTAAGGTCCGAAAAGTAGTCTTATTTAGAAAAACAAACTGCAAGGGTATACAAAACTTCGGCCGAGCCGAAATCGGCCGTTTTTTTTTCAAAAAATATTATGCCTGTGGCGCAATTTTCGCAATTTCGCTTGTAATTGGGCACATTGTGATAAAATGTAGCACATCTTCAACAGCTCCAAAGTTGCATAAGGTGCATTGCGTGTTTGTCGTCTCCATGTGATGCTTATGGTTGAGAGGTAGCATTTCCGTTCGAGCTCGACATATTAGGCTGATGTGTTGCAGTGAATTTTCATCATTGAAATAGTTTAGGTCTCCCAGGATTAAATTTAGAGTTTTAAAGCTCGTTCGTGTGGTGCTTTGCTCAGCCAAATTTCTAAAGGAGTTTCTCGTTGAGTCATACATTTTTTCAATAATGTCCATATGAGACTTTTTCCATGAGTTGGGGTCCGATATGTTAATGGATACATCTAGTTCACTGCCGATCCGTTCCCACTCTTGGAAGAATTGGAGCCTATTCTCCAGGAGATGCCTTGTTATAATTTTTGGAAGCCGCCTATCTGGCATGCTCATAACCCTTTGAATGTAATTGAAGTGCAAACGCAGTGTGTCCAAATATAACGGGCCAAGCCCTGTTTCAATATGAAGAGCATAGTTTGGCGTACTCCTTGGTAGTCTGAATAGCTTTTTCAGAAAAAATCGTTGTAGTTTTTCTACATCCTCAAAAGAGATGTAGCCCCATATTTGAGCAGCGTAAAACATTATGGCTTTGGCCGTTGCCGCAAAGTATTTATATTTTACACTATGAGCCACTTCTTGCTTACCGAGCAGTGACTTCCAGCATGAGTTGATTGCCTTCATTGAGTCGTTTAGTTTTTCCCGCATGTGTTTTTTAAGCTGCATGTTCTGCTCAATTACCACTCCAAGGTACTATTTTTCAATTCCCCGGTCAAGTGCCAATTTTCGCTTGTAGCCGTTCGCCCTCTGCCGTCGCGAATCGTCAGTTCTTTTGTTTTAGAGTCGTTGATCTGCAGGCTCCACTTTTGGCAGTAGCTGTGCAATTGGCTTAGCATATTTTGGAGTCCTTTGGGTGATTCTGCCATAAGGACCATATCATCCGCGTACATTAGGGCCCTTATTGTCTGTCCTGCAAATTTGATTCCTCCAGGAAGCAAAGGGACTATATCGTCTATATAGATAAAGTGACTATAGTTAAGGTTTAAACAAAAGATTAAATTAAATATTTTTGCACTGTGTAATAAATGGAAATCATGACCAATTTCTCGGAACATTTACATATATGTCAACTGACACTGCCTCTGGCAGATGTTTACACATATATGAACTTACCCTTTCATGCGGGAGCGGAGTCCTTCTTTCTACCTCTTACTATTCCTATTCTCTCTATTTTTATTGTCTTGTTATTTTGTACCCTGATTTCTATCATCTTTAATAAAAAAACCCTTTCATACATGATTTTAAGTCATCCTCTAGTATGTTTCACATATTAAGCCACAGTTCCAGCTATATGCTAGTACCACCTAAGCCATACGAAAGATTTATCATTCTTCATTTTATTGGATAATCAGATAGCAATAATATACGGGAAATAGAAACCATAACACAGGGCAACAGTTGTTTTTCTTCATTATCAAGACAAATTGATTTTTTTGCAATATTTTTCACAAAATTTAGCGCTTGATAGTAAGGTTGTTGGAAATAATATCGATATAAGTATAGATATAAATCAATTTGTGCTTAAAAAATTATATATCACTATCCAGTCTTAGTGGAAGCATCGAGCATTGCATTTTGTTTGAATGGATGGTACTCGGCATTGGCTTTTTCAAGGCACATGTTCTCGCGCGTTCAGCCTTTTTAAAGGCACGCGTCTTCCGACTTTAATGTCAATCAAAGAATATATTTCAGAACCATATCAAGTTAAACTACTCGTTATTGTCTCGCACACATTCCTGGTCAGTAACTGGTCACTGTCAGAAGAAACGACCAATCCTCATCGCTAGCGCAACGAGTAAAACAAACACCGTTTTGGTCACTGTTTTGGTCACTGTCTTGGTCACTGTTTCAGTCACTGTATGGTCACTATTTTAGTCACTGTTTTGTACCCGTGCGAATGTCAAATGTAGTAACAGTGATTTTATCATCCACAGCGGATGACCTGCCGAATGGACATTTATCTCTTATGGGGAAATACACAGAGAGAATGAGGTCATTTATCTCATCCAGTGACTGACCTACAAAATGAGCCAGTGGAACAAGGGTATTGGTCATTGTTTTGGTCACTGTTTCTGTCACCGGATTGGTCACTGTTATTTTCACTGTTTTGGTCTCTGGTTGGTCACTGTTTGGTAACTGTTTCGGTCACTGGTTTGGTCACTGGTTTGGTCGTTGTTATGGTCACTGTTTTTCCTGTCACCACACCTCCCACGCACTTAAGACAAAGCGCGCCAAAGTCAAAAGCGTAGCCAAAGAAATGTGCCGCAAAGACAATCGATTTCTCAAAAGGTTCCGGTTAGACAACCGCCGGTCAGATTTGTTCCTCCAGTTGACCAGCGGACAAGCCATTTGGCTTTCTCAAAAGCAGTTTCGTGTGATATCGATAAATTCCATTCGCTGCAATAGGGTGAGCTGTCATGGCCGAGTGGCTCAGCGGCTAGTGTGCGCGACCGTTATGCAAGACGTCGTGGGTTCGATCCCGCCACGGAACATCTAATGAAAAGTTTTTTCTTTGAATAAACTTTACACCTGGTCACACCTCTCTGCTGTTGGCTTTGTAGTAATTAGCCATGCAAAAGCTTCTCAAACTGCCGTTCGGATTCGGCGTTAAGCTGTAGGTCCCTTTCTCTTGTGCGAAAATTAGAATCGTACAAGCCAAGAGATTGAGAGAGGCTCGGCTTTGGCCCTTTGGGGCTGTGTCAAGCCATTTTACAATTGAATGCGGTGAATCAAAAGCAATAGCGGGGACACCTGTACGACTTAGCAGCGCACAGCAGCGCCACCAAAAGATTGCTCTTTGATAACAATGCATGATTCCTGTTATCAATTCTAGTCACAATAAATTGAACCGCAACGGCAGTTAATGCTTACATGTTTCTTTAAGAACCTTCTCTTTTTCTTTTCCTAGCAAGAATTATTTTATATGCGGATTTTGTCAGCAAAAATCATTGATGAAATTTGGCCTCATCCAGTTCTGTAAAATAATTAGCCCTCTTCTCTCTTGCATTATTTATTCGTTGCTCAGCCTCTTCAAATTCCATTTCCATTGCGTGGAGTTGAAAAATTCGTTTATTCATAAATATTTTGTGGCAGAAAATAATAAAATAAACAAAGCAAATAAACAGAGCCAGCTGAACCCGCGGTTAACTTTAATCAGTGCTCGAGCTGCGGTTAAGTCTTTCCTACGGAAACGCCACACACAGCATGAGAAACTCATATTCGGGTAACCTGCCGGTTAAGCTGACTAACTGCATATTGAGAAATCGGTCCTTAATCCTCTAAAATATTACAAAACACCCAAAAATTAAATATAAGGTGGCTGCTGTTGCTGCAGCGCCTGAGGTGGGTGTCGGTTAATTTTGTTTGAAGTGGCTTTTTTTGGTCACCTGCCACCTTTTTGTTATGGGACTTTGACATTTTGCCCCAGCCCCGCATCCACACCTCACCATTTGCATGCAACCGAAAAGCGGAAAGTGCAACCGAAAGGCCGCGTGTATAATTAGTTTTTGGCATGTTGTGCGGCAATTTTAGAAAATTTCTTATTTAATGCGCTGGCAAGTGGTTAGCAGCGGCGCAGAGGCTCGAACTTTGACGGCTGCCAAAATCGCGGCGCCTAATTGCAGGCAATCATATTTTGTTTGCCCAAAAAGCAGAGTGCAATCAAGTTGCTGTGTCAGTGACGGTGCACGTCCTGCACGTTCTGGCCATGTTTGCCTATGCGCACTCACATTCAGACGCTGTTTGTCTGCTTGACGCTTATCGTCGCCGCCGCCGACGCCTCGTCTAGGCAAATCAATCAATTTAAAAGCAATTGCCGTTAATGTGCAACGTTTGTTTGGCAGCTGTCAAAAATTTGCACACACACACCCAGGGCTCTTGAGTCCTTTGGTTTATTAGTTGGAAGCCCACACGATTCTGTAAGTGTCTGCATCTTTGGGGTCAATCGTACGACGGTGTCTGGCTCTGTTGATTGATGTGGCTCGCCGACTGTTCACGATGATCAAAGCTGCCATAATTGGAAACCCCCTAAAATTGGCAAAAGATGTGTGTAGTAATGCCTCCGTGCCTGATTGATGTTTGCTGTCGTAGAGGTCATCATCATTGATGAGTCTGTCTAGGGTCTTAATTATGCGCTGCAAAATATAGTTGCAAAGGTTTGTGTCTAACATAATGCTCCAACTTATCAACTCATCGTCAACAAAATATTTTATATTTGTAAACTAGTCCTTAGGTTATCAAGGTGTTTAGTATTTCGGTACCGAGACTAAAGCTTCGGTAATTGGTTCTGTGTAGGTTCTAGTTGATTTTAGCTATTATTTTGGAAAGTACTTAAAAATCATTTAAGCCAAAGTCTTGACGTAGTGGGTTGGTAACCTATAGTTGTAGGTTTGTAATTTGGAAATGGATATTTTACTGGTTCAGAATCGATTTCAAAACGTGATCAAAAGTGATGTAGAACCATATTTCAGAGTAACGTAAGCAATGAACTTGAAATTTGATCTACATTTTGGGAATATGGAGTTGAATATTTTATTGGTTCCGAAGTTATTTAAGCCAAGAACTTGAAAATTAGTGGGTAGGCTGGTATTATGAAGTTAAACATTTTCCCAGCTTCGAACCATATGGCTGAACCAATTCAAAAGTTATTCAAATCCACACCTTTCGATTAGATTATTGGTCTTTAGGTTAATAATGTGAATGTTAGATGGCCGGAGTGGCTCAGCGGTTAGTGTGCGCGACTGCTGAGCATGAGGTCGTGGGTTCGATCCCGCCTCGGAACATCTAATGAAAAAGTTTTTTCTTTGAATAAAACTTTACACCCGGCCACACCTCTTGCTGTTGGCGCCAGCATTGCAGTAATTAGCCATGAAAAAGCCTCTCAAAACTGCCGGTTCGGTGGCTTTAAACTGTAGGTCCCTTTCTCTTGTGCTAAAATTAGAAGCGCACAAGACAAGAGATTGAGAGAGGCTCGGCTTTGGCCCCCCGGGGCTGTTGTCATCTTGACAAGCCGATTTTACTTACTTTTACTTAGATGTTTTCCTAAAACAAATTTTTTTAATCAATGATATATTCTTGATCAGCATGACGAGCTGAGTTGATTTAGCCCTGCCCGTCCGTCTGTTTAAAAGCTATCCTCACCAAACTTTGCACGAAGTCTTTTGGTACAAATACGCTGCACATTTGTCGGAACCTGCCTGATCGGATGACTATAGCACATAGCTGTCATAGGAACGATCGGTCGAAAAAATATTTTTAGTGAGAAAAACTGTTTTGTTTTCAATTGAAACGCCTCCAAACTACTTAATTCTTAATTTACTATACTTTTCCATGATTCTACCAAATTTGGTCGAAGTAGGACATCTATGTATATAGTATAGCTGTATTAGAAAAGAAGAGTCGGAAAAGTAGTCTTAGTTAGCCAAACTTTTTTGATTTCAATGGAAATGTCCTCAAAATTGGCATGTATTTATTGAATATGCTTTCACACGATTCTACAAAGTTTGATCAAAATCAGATGACTATAGCATATAGCTGCCATAGGAACGATCGGTCGAAAAACTAGTTCTTGTGAGAAAAACTTTTTTGTTTTTAATGGAAACGTCCCTTAGGTTGGCATTTATTTATTTTATATACTTTTACACAATTCTACAAAATTCTGTCAAAATCCAATGTCTATAGCATATAGCTGCAGTATGAATAATCGGTCGAAAAAGAAGTTCTAGTGAGAAAAACTTTTTTGTTTTAAATGGGATCGTCTCCAAGCTTCGTAATTAACAGTTTGTTTTGCTTTTCCATGATAGCACTAAGCTTGGTCGAAATCGAACATCTATATAGTATAGCTCCCATAGAAAATGAAGGTCCGAAAACAAACTGCAAGGGTATACAAAACTTCGGCTGAGCCGAAGCTAACTTTCCCCCATTTTTTGTTTTCAATGGAGGCTGCAAGGGTATACAAAACTTTGTAAATCATAGAAGGAAGCATCTCCGACCACATAAAGAATATATAAACTTTTTTGTTTTCAATGGAAACGCCACCAAACCTAATATTTCTTAGTTTGCTATGCTTTCCCATGATTCCACCAATTTTTGTCGAAATCGGACTTTCATATAGTAGAGCTGACATAGAAAAGTATAGTCTGAAAAGTAGTCAAAGTTAGAAAAACTTTTTGGTTTTCAATGGAAATGTCTTAAAACTCTTAGTTTTCAATGGAGGCTGCAAGAGTAGTTAAAACTTCGGTCAAGCCAAAGTTAACTTTACTCTATTTTTATACCCTTGCAGAGGGTATTATAAAATTGTCCGGATGATTGTAACGCATAGAAGAAAGCATCTCCGACTACATAAAGTATATATATTCTTGATCAGCATGACGAGCTGAGTAGATTTAGCCATGTCCGTCAGTCCGCCTGTCCGTCCGTCTGTTTCTTTGCTATCTCCTCCGTCAGTTTTAAAGCTATCCTCACCAAACTTTGCACGAAGTCTTTTGGTCTACTTTTTGGACCTTACTTTTCTATGGGATCTATACTATATAGATGTCCGATTTCGACCAAACTTGGTGAAATCATGGAAAAGCATAATACACTGTTAATTACGGAATTTGGACGAGGTCCCATTTAAAACAAAAAGTTTGCTAAAAACGTAGTGTATATAAAAGAAGTTTTCCTCAGAACAAGTTTTTCGACCGATCGTTCCTATAGGAGCTATATGCTATTGTCATCCGATTTTGATAAAACTTTGTAGTAATAAATAAGTGTTAAAGTATATAAAAACAAAAAAGTTTTTCCAAAAAACTAGTGCCAATAATATGTGTATCCGATTTCAAAAACTTAGTGAAATCATGGAAAAAAGAATACTACTTAGGCGTTTCCATTAAAACAAAAAAGTTTTTCTCACTAAAACTAGTTTTTCGACCGATCGTTCCTATGGCAGCTATATGCTATAGTCATCCGATCCGGCCGGTTCCGACAAATGTGTAGCGTATATGTACCAGAAGACTTCATGGAAAGTATGGTGAGTATAGCTTTAAAACTTCATGGAAAGTATAGCTTTAAAACTAACGGAGGAGATAGCATAGAAACTGACAGACGGACGGACGGACAGACGGACAAGGCTAAATCAACTCAGCTCGTCGTGCTGATCAAGAATATATATACTTTATGTGGTCGGAGATGCTTCCTTCAATGCGTTACAAACATCCGCACAATTTTATAATACCCTCTGCAAGGGTATGAAAATTGAAAGAGAATTTCAAATTGTATCCAATTGGAAAGCCAAAGCAAAGTGGGCCTTAGGCCTAGACGTGATAGACCATTGCCGAACACAGATTCATGTTAAGCACACGGAAATCATCCAGAATCTTCTTTCTTCACATAATTTAAATACTCATAATTCCATTAGTAAAAGGTGCACTACCATCGCTTGTCAAAATAAATTATTTCATTGTGACGTCACAGAATCACAATTTTAAATTTGTTGACATTTTTTCAAGTGTGAGCTCCTATAACCAAAATGAAAACAAGTAACGGGAGCTGTAGTCGAGTGCCCCGACTACAAAATACCCTGTTCCCTTGACTTCTTGTGTTTTCATACACATATACACACACTCACACATACACACACACACTCTAACGTATGCACACACGCACGCGCAAACGCGATAACTGACAATGCAAGACCCCCCTCTCTCCCACAAGCAAAATTGATTCGTATATAACTTCGGTGTTTATTGTCCGATCTTAGTGATCTTTTCAGAATAGATAGATGTTGAGCTTTACTTGATATATATAAAGTGTCGAAGGTCTAACTTAAAAATTGTGGCTCTAGCAGTTTTTTGCGCTCCCCCTTTTCCCATTTTCAATGGGAACAGGGTATAATGAATTAAAATCACAGCAACAAAACAATTAAATCAAAATAATACTAAAAGTTCAAACTCCCAGCATTAGACTTATCTATCGAATGACGTCATAGTCTTACAAATTTATACGCATGCGCAATAGAGCAAGGCTTTGCTGGAGGTTCAACTTATGGACCAATACTTTAAGTAATTTTGAAATAAAATGCTTTTTTTGGCATTATATAAACGGTTAGAGTCAGCACAACGTATAATCTTTTGCCCATTTACTTTGGCCTACTAGTATTAAACTCTGTTTAAAAAAATATGCAAGATCCGCAGTCTAGTCATGAGAAACCCTTTTAACCAGCTTTAAAGAATGATTGCTTTTCAGCAGCAGTTCAATTTAAGTGAAGTATTGTGGTGAACTGTATTTTTGTCTTATCTGAATATAGCGAATAGATTTATAGTTGCAAAAATATTCCAAATAAAATATTTTTAATCATTTTTTCAGAACACTAAAATCTGAAGTAAATCAGTCAACCTACAAACTTTAGAGCTCGTATGCCCGAAACTGCTGTTTTAAACTTGACACTAAACATTCCTTTGACTTAAGCTTAAAATTACCAATTTAGTGTGACCTATTCTAAGCTCTATTTATAACAGAACATTCGAACAGCACAAAATTGTAGACCTAGCCCTAGTACTCATCCGTAATGGCTTAATTAAAACAATCGTTTTGTATCCTTTTCGTGTTGGCCACAGATTTTCAGGGGGCCATTAAAAAACCGCATGCACCATGATCGATGCGCACAAAGGCTGACTGTTGTGGCATGAAACTCAAAATTTACTGAACAGCAAGGGCAAGGCATATCGGAATGAGTTGTGCCGCTGCTGCTGCTACTGTTGTGAATGATGATGATGCGTGTTGTCTGCCTTTGTCGCTGTCTCTCCGCCTTCTGCTGCTACTGCAGCATGCAGCATCACTCATACGCCACTGTGGCATCGGCCGCAGAGTCTCGCCTCATTCATTGAGTCGTCAAGTACAAGTGCATTTGCATCGAAATTGATTGCTCACAAAACTGCCGATATGGCAAAATTGCCAATTTGGTAGCACAGTGGGCGTGGCAAAGGGGTTAGGCGTGTCGATGCTGCCTCAACAGTTTGTTGATTAAAAGCGCGCGCGCTTAACTCAAATTGAGAGTGCCAAGGATTACACCTGCACGGGTGTGTGTATCTGTAAGCAAAACCGATTAAAACTTAAACAACAGCAAATAAAAATCATTGTTTATTCTATTGCTTTTTAACTTTATCACAACTTTGTGGGTAGAACTTTGCCTGGAAAAATAATGCATAAACAGCAGCAGAAAAGTTGCCAAATATTATGAAAAACACAAACAACGCGTAACTAAAAATTAAAATTATTGCAAACTATTTGCCAAAATGCTTTTTGCGCTGCTCACTTGGCAACCTGTTTAATGAAATTTCACAGTTGCAAATTATTAAAACATCAAAGCATAAATGAAAATGGGGAAATGAAGATGACTGTAAGAGCAAATAGTTGTTGAGCAATGTTTCTGGCTCATATTTTACCATACCTTCGCCCCCCAATATAAACAGTTGTTTGATTGTAGTTTCAGTTAAAGCACACGGCGTAATTTGCTTCTCTCATATTAAACTTTAATAATTAAAGTGTTTGATTCCATTTAATCCATTTTTTGGCATAATGAAAGTACCAAGGCGTACACTTTTTGTAGAGTGGAAGACGTGAAAAAAACTTTTGGAAATTGAACCATACTTTTCAAGTCAAATTTGCGATCAAAAATCTAAAGAATGGGATACTGGATATTCTTTGAAATAAATAAGGAGAGTTCGAATCCAAGAAGCCAAGTTATTACCGTGGATAAAGATTTATCAAACATGGATAGCTCAGACTCTGACTAAAAATTATTATAAAACTACAAGTAAATAGAATCGCGAACTATTTCTTGAACTTTTTAGTTGTCTAATTGAAAATGCAAATGCAATTGACTGGCTTTTTTAAGGTAGTTATACCTCATCGTTGTACAATCGTTACTAAAAATAGATGTATAGATGGATTCTAAAAAACATGTATTTGAATAAAACAAAAATGTTTAACAACCTACTGATCAACCATATGGATATAATATGGTTTTGCAATCCTGCTCAACTTTTAAGTCAAAATTTCACTATAGCTTAGAATCTAAAGATCAAAATTTCAAAGGAAATCTTTTTAATTACACTTGTTAAGCAAACTTTGTTTGGAAGACTTCGCACACGCACATCGCACTAATGTAAAATATAAGGTCCATATTGAAATATCCCCTTGCCGATCACTTGTATGGTTTTGTGGTCCCAAAAATTAATCAGCGTTTTTCGCTATTTGTACTCTTGCAGAGGCAATATTAAAATTGTCCAGATGTTTCTAACGGACATGAGGAAGCTTCTCCGACCACATAAAGTATATATATTCTAGATCAGCATGACGAGCTGAGTTGAGCTGAGCTGATATGATTTAGCCCTGTCTGCCTGTTTCTAAGCTTCCTCCTTCGTCAGTTTGAAAGCTATCTTAATAAAATTTTGTTGGAAGTCTTTTAGTACAAATACGCTGCTCATTTGGAAAACTAGCTCTTGTGAAAAAATTTGTTTATACCCTTGCAGAGGGTATTATAAAATTGTCCGCATGTTTGTATCGCATAGGAGGTAGCATCTCCTACCACATAAAGTATATATATTCTTGATCAGCATGACGAGCTGAGTGCATTTAGCCCTGTCCGTCAGCCCTTCTGTTTCTTTGCTATCTTCTTCGTCAGTTTAAAGGCCATCTTCACCAAACTTAGCACGAATTCTTTTGCTATAAATACACTGCACATTTATCGGAACCGGCAGAACCGGATGACTATAGCATATAGCTGTCATAGGAACGATCGGTCGAAAAACAAGTTTTAGTGGGAAAATTTCTTGTTTTCAATTGAAACGCCACCTAACTTCGTACTTTTTAGGTTACAGTGCTTTTCCATGATTCCACCAAATTTGGTCAAAATCAGACATCTATATAGTATAGATTCCATAGAAAAGTAAGGTCCAAAAAGTACAAAACTTCGACCGAGCCGAAGTTAATTTCCCCAATTTTTTTTATACCCTTGCAGAGGGTATTATAAGATTCTGCGGATGTTTGTAACGCATTGAAGGAAGCATCTCCGACCACATAAAGTATATATATTCTTGATCAGCATGACGAGCTGAGTTCATTTAGCCTTGTCCGTCCGTCCGTCTGACCGTCAGTCTGTTTCTATGCTATCTCCTCCGTCAGTTTTAGAGCTATCCTCACCAAACTTTGCACGAAGTCTTTTGTTTAAAATACGCTGCACATTTGTCGGAACCGGCCGGATCGGATGACAATAGCATATAGCTGCCATTGGAACGATCAGTCGAAAAACAAGTTCTAGTGAAACAAAATAGTTTGTTTTTAATGAAAACGTCCTTATCATTGGCATACACTTATGTTATATACTTTTACAGAATATTACAAAGTTTAGTCGATATCGGACGACTATAGCATATAGCTCCCATAGGAACGATCGGTCGAAAAACTAGTTCGAGTGAAGAAAACTTTTTTGTTTTCAATGAAAACGTCCTTTTTATTGGCATATTCTTATTTTATATACTTTTACACAATTCTACAAAGTTGTATAAAAATCGGATGACTATAGAATTTAGCTGCTGTATAAATGATCGGTCGAAAAAGAAGTTCCAGTGAGAAAAACTTTTTTGTTTTAAATGGGATCGCCTCCAAATTTCGTAATTAACAGTGTATTATGATTCATGATTTCACCAAGCTTGGTCGAAATCAGACATCTATATAGTATAGATCCCATAGAAAAGAAAGATCCAAAAAGTAGTCTTAGTTTGAAAAACTTTTTTGTTTTCAATGGAAGCTGCAAGAGTATACAAATCTTCGGCCGAGCCGAAGTTAACTTTCCCCTATTTTTTTTCATAAACGAAAACGAATGAATAATTTTCAAAGCTGTTTTCTTTTTATTTTTTCTTTCAAATGAAATGTTTTTTAAATTGACATTACTTAACTTTAATATTTTCACACAATTCTACAAACTTTTGTCAAAAAGGAATGACTATAGCGTATAGCTGCAGTACGAATGATTGGTCGAAAAAACGTTCTTGTGAGTAAAACTTTTTTGTTTTATATGTCACCGGCTTTAAACTTGCCAGATTTTAAAATTATCTGCTTAAGTTCGACGATTTTGATAAAAACTACTTGAATATATCGAATATCTGTCATATAAAAAATAGGGGAAAGTTAACTTCAGCTCTGCCGACGTTTTGGTAATTACGAAATTTGGAGGCGATCCCATTTAAAACAAAAAAGTTTTTCTCACTAGAACTAGTTTATCGACCGATCGTTCCTATGGGAGCTATATGCTATGGCCATCCGATTTCGACCAAACTTTGTAGAATGTGTAAAAGAATATAACATAAGTGTATGCCAATGATAAGGACGTTTTCATTAAAAAAAATAGGGGAAAGTTAACTTCGGCTCGGCCGAAGTTTCGTATACCCTTGCAGTTTGTTTTTCTAAATTAGACTACTTTTCGGACCTTACTTTTCTATGGGAGCTATACTATATGGATGTCCGATTTCGACCTAACTTAGTGGAATCTTGGAAGAGCATAACAAACTAACATGTACATTTTTGAAGGCGATTCCATTAAAAACAAAAATTTTTCACACTCGAACTTCTTTTTCGACCGATCATTCATACTGCAGCTATATGCTATAGTCATTCGATTTTGACAAAACTTTGTAGAATTGTGTGAAAGTATATAAAATAAGAATATGCCAACGCAAGAGACATTTTTATTGTAAACGAAAAAGTTTTCTCACAAGAACTAGTTTTTCGACCGATCGTTCCTATGGGAGCTATATGCTATAGTCATCCAATTTTGACCAAAATTTTTAGAATTATGTAAGAGCATATAAAAATATTACATGCTAGTTTTGAGGACATTTTCATTGAACACAAAAAAATTTTGCTAAGACTACTTTTGAGACTCTACTTTTCTATGACAGCTATACTATATAGATGTCTGATTTCGACCAAATTTGGTGGAATCATGTAAAAAGCATAGTTAACTAAGAAATACGAAGTTTGGAGGCGTTTCCATTGAAAACAAAAAGTTTTTCTCACAAAAACTAGTTTTTCGACCGATCGTTCCTATGACAGCTTTATGCTATAGTCATCCGATCCGGCCGGTTCCGACAAATGTGCAGCGTATATGTACCAAAAGACTTCGTGCAAAGTTTGGTGTGGATAGCTTTAAAACTGACGGAGGAGATAGCATAGAAACAGACAGACGGACAGACGGACGGACGGACAGACGGACAGGGCTAAATGAACTCAGCTCGCCATGCTGATCAAGAATATATATACTTTATGTGGTCTTATATGCTTCCTTCTTCGCGTTACAAACATCCGCACAATTTTATAATACCCTCTGCAAGGGTATAAAAAGTGACAAATATGAAATCTGTGAGGGCCTTCATTACTTCTTTTTGACGGAATTTAAGAACTGTCTCAAAATTCTAGTGCTATAAAGTTTTAGGAAAACTATTATTGTAAAGAACTTAAAAATGTCGCATTTGTTGTATTAGCTGTTTCTGCAACACAAGTATAAGTCGAGCGCGCTTTTTCTGAGGTTTGTTTTATCAAGCCAAAGCGCCAGTACAGATGAAAAATAACTTAAATACATATTGATGATTGACTTAAACTAAGCTCAAATGTTATAAAAAAAGCATCAAGATTATTAAACCCTTGCAAAGGATATTATAAAATTGTGCGGATGTTTGTAACGCATTGAAGTCAGCATGACGAGCTGAGTTCATTTAGCCCTTTCCGTCTGTCCGTCCGTCCGTCCGTCCGTCTGTCCGTCCGTCCTTCTGTCCGTCTGTCTGTTTCTATGCTATCTCCTCTGTCAGTTTGAAAGCTATCTTCACAAACTTCGCACGAAGTCTTTTGGTACATATACGCTGCACATTTGTCGGAACCGGCTGGATCGGATGACTATAGCATATAGCTGCCATAGGACGATCGGTCGAAAATCTAGTTTTTAGGAGAAAAACTTTTTTGATTTCAATGGAAACGCCCCCGAACTTCGAATTTCTCAGTTAATTATGCTTTTCCATGATTCCACCAAATATGGACGAAATCGGACATCTATATAGTATAGCTGTCATAGAAAAGTCTAGTCTGAAAAGTAGTCTTAGTGAGAAAAATTTTTTTGTTTTCAATGGAAATGTCCTCAAAACTGGCACGTATTATTTTTATGCTCTTACACAATTCTACAAATTTTGGTCAAAATTGGATGACCATAGCATATAGCTCCCATAGGTACGATCGGTCGAAAAACTAGAAAAACTTTTTTTTTTCAATAGAAACGTCTCTTTCGTTAACATTTGTTTATTTTATATACTTTTACACAATTCTACAAAGTTTTGTCAAAATCGGATGACTATAGCATATAGCTGCAGTATGAATGATCGGACGAAAATGAAGTTCTAGTTTGAAAAACTTTTTTGTTTTTAATGGAATCGCCTTCAAAAATGTACATGTTAGTTTGTTATTCTTTTCCAAGACTCCACTTAATTTGGTCGAAATCGGGCATCCATATAGTATAGCTCCCATAGAAAAGTAAAGTCCGAAAAATAGTCTTATTTAGAAAAACAAACTGCGAGGGTATACAAAACTTCGGCAAAGCCGAAGCTAACTTTCCCCTATTTTTTT
Organism: Lordiphosa collinella; assembly: GCA_018904265.1. NCBI lineage: Eukaryota > Metazoa > Arthropoda > Insecta > Diptera > Drosophilidae > Lordiphosa > Lordiphosa collinella. The sequence continues at coordinate 227,140 of JAEIFV010000421.1, read as the reverse complement.
TTGAACAAAATGTTAATTTTTCTTTCAATTTGATACTAAGTTCTCGATACTAAGTACTCGATACTCAGTATTTTATACACAGTATTAAGAACTCGATACTCAGTACTCGGTTCTAAGTATTCGATACTAAGTAGTAATATTAATTACTCGATACTAAGTACTTAATATTAAGTTCTCGATACTCAGTATTTGATACTCAATACTCGATTCTAAGTACTCGATACTTATTACTCAATACCAAGCACTCGAGACTCAGTTACCGATTCCAAGTATTCGATACTTAGTACTCGATACTAAGTTCTCGATACAAAGTACTCGATACTTATTATTCAATTCCAAGTACTCGATACCAAGTACTAAGTATTAGAGACTAACTTAATATTCGGGTTTAAGTACTTGATGATAAATTTTAGATACTCATTATTATGTGTGTGCTCTTATTTTGTCTTTGTTTATGTGTTAGTTTTTGTGTTTGTTTTTGTGTTTGTTTTGTCTTTGTTTTTGTGATGGTTTTGTGATGGTTTTGTGTTTGTTTTAGTGATTGTTTTTGTCTTTGTTATTGTGCTTGTTAATGTGTTGGTTATTGTGTTTCTTTTGTTTTGTTATTGTCTTTGATTTTGTCTTTGTGTTTTGCTTTTATGTGTTGTGTGTGTGTGTGCGGGTGGGCGGGTGTGTGTCTGGCAAGCCAACTGATATTGCACTGATATCGGTGAACCAGAGCTCGATTTTTCTTTTAAATTAAAAAGTAATTTTTTTTTTGACTTGTGAATTTTGTTCAATTATTACCGATCCGCCAAAGAGTGTTCGCTGCTGCAGCGCCTCGGCAGCACTGCTTTCTGCTGCGACTGCGACTACAAAATACATCCTGAGCATAGAATTTCGTTTGTATGGAGTATATTACAGTCGGGTTTGACCGACTTTCTTTCTAGCTTTAAAATGTTACTGAATAAAATCAACAGTCAATTCGTCATAGCTTTATAGATATTAAGCAAACATCCAATCGGCACCCTGGTTGGGTGAATTTACATTGTTGGTTGAGAGGTATTATAAAGTAAGCAACTTTAAGCCAGGGGCTGGCAATCTAATACTTTGCAATCCATTGATTGCAAAATAAAATAAGTTAAAGAGCTTTAGTTGCATTACTCTCAACTTGTTGATATAAAAATTGAATGAACCATAAATTGCGGAAAAAATGTATAGTAATTTAAAGTGAGAGTACTCTGGTCGGTTCTATCAATTAAATCAACATCTGATTTATATGTCCACAAATATTTGGCGGCGAATTCGGCGCGCCGCCTGTCTCTGCTCTTCAACTCAACTGAATGTATCGCATATTGTGTGTGAGCACTCGCGACTTTGGCTTTCCCAGCTGGTTTTATGTATTTTCCGCTCGTTACGTTTTTTTTTTATTTAAATTACGCAACAAAAACAACAGTAAACCGAGTTAACCGCATTCGCTCTGCAAATTGATTTTTAACAATTAATTGTCAGTTGTTGGCGGACTCTTTTTTTATGGCCCCTAGAAAACTTGCCAGACGAACAGCGAAATGTAAGCCGTTTTTATTTAATTATTTTATAAGCCTATTATTAAACAAACAAAACGAGGAAAATTAATTTTCCTTTTTGTGCGTTCGAATTGTTTATGGCATTGGCAACTGCATTAAACTTATGCCGCTTCGAGTGTTGATATTTCAAATGAGCTTTAACTTAATTTTTGAGTATTGTTGTTCTGATTTACCTCATCATCATCGTCATCATCATCAGCAGTCACATCCACAGCCATTGCATCGCATGTGTGGACTGCATTTTTATTTTAATTAAAAAAGTCCCCGACACCGACACAAAGCGACTGTGGAGAGTCCATGACTGCAGCTGCAAGACCATTCAAGTGGCCATTGGACGCGATGCCAAATGTATTTATGGCTTCATTTTGTTTGCTTTTGTTTATTTTCCTGTTCTTTTGAGTCGCTGCTTGCCGGCAATCAAAAGTCGCCCACGTCAACTCCATTGCACCGGGTCGCTTTTGGGTGGAGTCAAGTGGTTTAAGTTATATTATTGCTGTTGTGGATTATCGGCCGATTATTGCTGCTTTATTAATGATAGATTATATTCTTAATTAAATGCATTCGATGGCAGCAAAGAAAAGCCATTATAATGCAGTTGGATCAGAGTCTGTGAGTCAGGTGATTCAGAGAGAACCAAATATGGAAAATTTAACATAGTTTTTTTGGTTTATCGATATAAGGACTGGCAATTAATATTTTATTGGCTGCACCATCAGGAGGTGTAAAGGGGGGAGAACAAACTAACGAGATCCTGAAAAATGCTGACGCTTTAAACATAAACAAAAGATGTCCGTTTACGATGCAATGGATGTCAATTGTAGTTATATTTCGATACCTGGAGCCTTTTCTCATAAACTAAGGAAATCCAAAACCTAAAAAAAAGAAGGTACTAAATCACATGGTGAAATCACATTAAAAATGTAGGTACATATTATTATACTCTGTACCAAAGGTACATAGAGTATAATAAGTTTATGCAAAGGTATGTAACAGCCAGAAGGAAGCATCTCCGACCCCATAAAGTATATATATTCTTGATCAGCATCAACAGCCGAGTCGATATAGCCATGTCCGTCTGACCGTCTGCCCGTCAGTCTGTCCATATGAGCGCACTGATCTCAGAGATGGTAAGAGATAGAGGTTTGACATGTATAGGTTTTATGCTTCTTATACTTGCAGGCAGATCAAGTTTATTTTCAATTTGCGACACGCCCCCTCCCGCCCCCGCTATTTGCGAATAACGTTATATCTCCCACAGTTTTATAGACAGAAGGTTTGAACCTTCTACACATATTTTCTAATAAAAATTAATGTTCGATTTGCCAAAGAATGGTAAAGATCTTATGAACGGTTATAAAGATATGAGCAAACGAAAATTCAATATATCTGGGCTGCTCCTGCAGCAGCAAAATTCATACATATGTATGTAGATGTATGTATACATATATGAGCAACGACTACACAGCAAGGTGATAGCCAACAATATTTTAGGACAAATTTTTATTTAACGATTCATATTGGATCGTTGTGGGTGTGATGACCCCGCCCCTCCAAAAATTCCACCTTTTAAATGAATTAAACCTGCAAATATATTGTCTGTGTAATTCCAACAAATCCTATACAAAACCTAACAGCTATGGATTCTTGCAGCTAACTGGGACGCTCTCATTTCCCCCCTTCCCTTTCCCACATACACAATATTAAGAGAGAGAGAAATTATAGTTGGTCGCGGGACAAATATATCGCCCGATACCCATCTGACTACTAAGACGAGGATTGTTTAAATTGCAAATAATCGGGGGTGTCCTGGAAATCTCTAGAGATTTTGTTCGGTTGGGCAAATCTCGAAAAACCGTGTCCCAGAACTTCAAGAGATTTCATTTTCTAGTGGGAAAGAGAATAGGTCAATTGGGCAAATGATACGCCACTGGTACACGGTTTGCCGATAACGACGAAAAATTAAAATTTTCGCCCCAATCATAAAGCAACATTTTCCATCCCTTGGCTCGTTTGTTGTTGACAAATTTCCCATGCGGCGCTACTGAGGAGGTAGATGGCGCCACTGGTACGACGGTTTTGGCCGATATGGCAGCCTTCGGTTGGTTTTGCGAAAAATTATTAAAAAGCAAATTTCAATATTAAATCAAATAAATCATGTTATTTATTTGACGCAGCCTATCCAGTAAACTAATGTAGTTTAGATTTCCAAAACTACTTTTGCTTTTCATTTAGCAAAATCTCTAACCAAATCACTATAGATTTGAAACCAACCGAAAGAGATTTCTAGGACACCGAGAATTGATTTTGGGTTGGAATTTAGTTGGAAGAGATTTCTGGGACACCGCCGAATATAAAAATAGACCAGTTCTTTAATTCTAGCATAATATCAAGCAATCACAATGATGATAAGTCATTCTCGTCACTCCGGAGTTCCGCGTAGTTTTCGATGTACGCCCATCTCTAGCTCTGGCAAATGCAAAGGTTTTTTTTTTGGCTGCGGAGCGTGCCAATCCTCTCTCTCCTAATTATACTCTGTACCAAAGGTACATAGAGTATAATAAGTTTGTGCAAAAGTATGTAACAGCACCTTAAATGATAAGTATTTAAGCAACTCAAGTTGACTCGTAGGTCTTTATTCATATATCGACCCCATTGCTATTGCAATGGCCTTCTCGTGGTGTTCCTTGGATACCGATTTTATATAATACTAGCTGAATACCCGGCGTCGCCAGGGCTCTTATGATTCTTAAGAGAGCGATTATATTCAATCTAGTGTAGGCTGCATGTCGGTATAAACATTTTTTACCGTGCGATCTTTTTCTCTATATACACGTCTTCATGATAATCTAAAATCATGACTTTTTTTCAAATTGTGTCTTTTTTGAACGTTTGATTAATACTTTCTATTTACCCGTCTACAATTGCCGTCTATCAAATCTTCACAATAATCCAGGCTCAAATCAAACATTTCCAAATTATGCTATTTTTTGGATCGGGTAATCTACAGCTTTCAATTACCAACGCCGGCATTGTAATATAAGCACTAAGCGCTTTCATAAATACTTATAAGGTTATTTTGCGAATTTCGCGATTTTTGGACCTAAGAAACCTTCGCGGGCAAGCGTTGCCCAAAGTTTTATGGAAATCGGATGAACGGTATAGATTTTGAAATATCGTGGTTTTATGACCATTTCCGGCCCATTTCTTCAATTTAGACACCTTCGCGGGCAAGCGTACAACTATTCCTCAAAGCTTCATCAAAATCGAACATTTTGCAAATTTCGCAGTTCTTGGACCATTTTCCGTCCATTTCTTCTACTTGGAAACCTTTCCGGGCAATCGTCGAACCACTATCCAAAGATTTACCGAAACCGCAAATTTATTAATTTTCGCGGTCTATATTGAACTGGCTGTTGATGCTGATCAAGAATATATATACTTTATAGGGTCGGAAATGCTTCCTTCTGGCACAAACTTAGTATACTCTGCGTACATTTGGTACCGTAGAACGAACCAAATTTTAGAGTAACTATCACGTAAATCATTGCGTTAAGATAACAATTGCTATAATAAATCGAAACGAAAATATCGTTAAGAAATGCGCCAACCCACAAAGTTTGTAATATTTACTGATGTTCACAGAAAGTAGCTTTTCTTACTATATGCACAGTTGTCACTTTTCTGGTAAATATACCAAAAAATTGTTGGTCTGCTGGAAATTAGTAGGACTATTATTTTAGCCATTCAAGTAGTAAGATAACAATCTATACTCTAAAAGCTCCAAAAAATAGTAACATAACTGTATGTTTGTATATTAGGTTTACAGAATTAGTAGTTACTTTACTATGTGACTGTTTTAGTGACCTTTGTGAAAATCAATCATCGAACGTCTTAGCTTGTCTTAGAACGTCTCCAGGTCAATTAGTTATGTTAGTTCATAGCTTTTTAAACAAGACACACGTCTTCTTCAAGTCGGCAGAGGCCATTCCATGCCAGCAATGCACAGTGGTTGGGCTTGTATGGAGCCGTGGCCATTAATACTTCTAGTGGTGATATCGCTATGAAAATTTTACCAAAAACATTGAGAAATATTTTAAATATACTACTAAAAAATTGACCAAATCGTACTACTGTATCTTATAGCTCCCATAGAAACGATCGGGACCTATTCTTATAACTTTTTTATTTTCCATGATTATTGATTCAATTAGTGGGCTAGTGGAATCTTGAGCCCCAAAATGGAATTCTTGGGCATACAATGAAATTTCTGTGGCGCCATCACAGGCAGGAGTTATTGCGCTTATATAAAGCTAGCGGCCAAAATTCTTGCAATAGAGATATCAGCTTGTTTTTTTTTATTGTATCTACTTTTTTTTTAAATTTTAAATTATTTATTTACTTAGACACCTTAAGGCTAAATTTTAAAATCTACTGTATTGTATCTACATTACAGTAAAATTTTAAGAAAAGTTGGGCGTGATTTTACTTTCACTATCATCCAAAATGCAAAAATAAAAAACAATAAACGGAAAATTAATGAAATAAAAAATCCTTTAAAAACTAATAAAAACAATCATAAATTTCGATATTATTCATCTTAATAATCGAATAACAAATGGAATACTCTTCTTAATAGTTTGGTCTTTTGTGTACAAGGCAATTTTCTTTGCCCAGTAATGAAGGGATCTGAGCTTAAGAGCAATCTACTTATTAAATCAGTATTTGTAGCAATGCGAGACATTTTTCTTGTGTGCTGTCTCAAAATTTTTTAATTTCCTTAGTTTTAGATTCTGCAGCTTCTACAGACAACTCTCCTTTAGAAACAAACGCAAAACTTACTACTTTTCAGACTACTTTTCTATGACAACTATACTAAGTATATAAATGTCCGACTTCGACAAAATTTTGTGGAATCATGGAAATGCATTGTTAACTAAGAAATACACTGATTGGAGGCGATTTCATTGAAAACAAAATAGTTTCTCTCACTACGACTAGTTTTTTGACCGATCGTTCCTATGACAGCTATATGCTATAGTCAACCGATCCGGCCGGTTCCGAGAAATGTGCAGCCTATATGTTCCAAAAGACTTCGTGCAAAGTTAGCATAGGAGATAGCATAAAAATAGACAGACGGATAGAAGGACTGACGGACAGACGGACGGACGGACAGGGTTAAAACAACTCAGCTCATCATGCTGATCAAGAATATATATACTTTATGTGGTCGGAGATGCTTTCTTCAATGCGCTACAAACATCCGGACAATTTTATAATACCCTCTACAAGGGTATAAAAAGAAGCAAAATTAAAATTATTAATTAATAAATAAATATATTTGCACATTTATACACAACCACGAAAGACGAAAACAGAGCAACAGCAGGAAAAATGGTCAAAACTTACCTTTGAAAACGTAAGACGACATTAGTATATTTACGATTATACACACATCTGCAAATTTCTGCAGCTAATTTTAACATATTTATTACCTTAAAGTCAGACAAATACAGTGGCATACAAACCAATTGTGGAATTTTGTGGGATCACAACTAAAACTTCAGCTAAACATAAAAAAGACGTTCACAAAATACACAAAAAAGATGAAATCAATCAAATTAATTTCACAAAAAGAGTTTGACAAAAAAGTTAAATGTTAATATCTGGATTTAAAGTAAATACTTTCACCTTCAAAATGCATTTTAAATAAATTGCTCCGGAACACTCTAGCAGACGTCTGACCACTTTAAAGTGCGATTTTGTTTTGAAAAAAAGCCTACTTATCGCAGCTGCGCTTTGAAAATGAGAACGCCTTCATGCTTTCAAGGCTATTTTAAGAATGTCCCGTTAGATTTCCAGAAAAAACCGATTTGCCATTAAGAAGATTCGACATTTAAGAGACAATATGTTTACATTTTGTCCAAATATTTTGTGATCAATTTTTTGATTTTTGGCCTATGGACGCAACCACTGTGCAATGCTATGACTTTTTGGGAATTCCAAGGCAGCACAAGATCAAAAAACAACTCATAAGGCAGCAACGCCAAATTGACAAAATGTTATTTTTTTTTTTGATGCACAAGAACGAGATAAGAAAACACTCACAAACGTAAAATACACAGAAATCTGATCTATATAATCTTATACAAGCTGTAGTTTGTACTTCAGTCTTATTGAGACTCTATGACTACATCTGGTTGGTTGGTGGATTGAAACAAATTCAAACCAACAAAAATTACTAAGTAAAACTTCTTACTAGTTTTTTTTCAACAATTTTGGGTAAATGTATAAATATTCTTTTTGTTTTAAAGCATGCATAATCATTTTTAGTTTAGCTGCAACCATTACTTCGACTCGAAATTACTTTGATTACAAAAATAGACACTCAACACATTTCCTCGGTATTTCTCTCAATTGGGTAAGAGAAATGTGCAACACTTATAGTTTAACACCCAAACTCCAGGGACTTACTCACTTTCTCTTAGTTAATTAAAGAGTACGAAAAAACTCAACACAGCTCAATCTCATTCAAAACTCACTTAAGGCCTTCTCTTATGACAGTAAACTCATTCATTCCATTTAACTCGAACTCATACTCAACAGGATTCACTCACTTATGCTCTTAAAGCAAAGAGCACGCCCACTCAACTCAAAATTGCAGCTCAACAGGACTCACTCATTTATGCTCTTAAAGCCCACAGCTTACTCATATATTTCACTCAACTCAAAAGTGTAGCTCAACAAGAACTCACTCATTGCGGAGTACTTTCGAGAGTTTTCAGTAGCATACTTTTCAGCGTCAGCTTGCAAATATTTCAACACCGCCATATGCATGTATTGAGAAATTATTGCGCACACAGACTCGTACACATGCGAACACACTCCCGCACTTCCTCTTACAAATGCCTGGATGCAGGGGCATAAGAAATTGTAGCACTTTACCATGATTTATGATTTTGATAAATTTTCTTCAGGTGACTTTATTATTTTTTCTAATAATGATCTATGGACATTGCGCTGGCAGCATACCGAAAATTCAACGATGAATATCTGCGCCGTAAAGAATTTATTTGCAATTGCACAAGCAATTCAAATAACAATGCAAAAATGGAAGTAAAGACGAACTAAGTGCTTGATAAAGGACCAAACTGTTTAACTGAAACCAAATAATTAAGTTAAATAAAACTATTTACTTTTCAAACAAAGAAAACACTGCTCCATTTTTAGTTTTATTTGTCAAATCATTAATCAGATGTTAGTTTATAAACGCAAGCCAATGTTACAAACAAAGCACTTAAGGAAATTGTCCCAACATTTCTGGCAAAATGTTTTCATAAATCATTCTTCCGGATTACGTACTAGAATTGTTTACTTGACAGGATCCTGATTATATAGCAGCTGCTAAAGTCACCCAGTCGGACTTTGCATCATGTCATGAGAAAAATCAGTACAATCATAAAGAAAAATCCCAAATTAGCCCTTAAAATTATAAATTCGCCTATGAAATCGGTCCTAAGGCGACTCACCCTAAAATTTATAAAAAATAATTTCTAAATATTATGGAAGCTTTTCTTAACCACAGGGCAAGAAACCTTGAATATAAGAAAAGTATTTTTAGAATTATAATCTTTTTCTGAATCATAGAAAGTTATTTTCTTAAAGTCAGAACACAAATCTTAAAAGCTGAAATTTGTTTCTTAGATATAGAAAAATATTTCACAAGAGGAAGTTATTTTCTTAAAAAATAAAAAATTTTTCTAGTCTAGAGACAAATTTTTCTTAATAAATGAAAAGGTATTTTCTTAAAATAAGAAAAAATTATTTAAGACGAGAGAATATACGGGGACATGTGTTGTAAACCGTAAAAATCCACCACCGGTTCAGGTCAAATGCACCGTCCAGATCCACCGTCCAGATGTCCACATCCAGGTCTGCCATCCAGGTCCACCGGGTCCACTGGGACCACCGGGTCCAGGTCCACCATCATCCAAGTCCTTCACCGGGTTCAGATCCACCACCGTCCAAGTACCACACCGGGTATAGGTCCACCATCTTTCAAAGTCCTCCACCGGGCTCAGGTCCACCACCGTTCAAGTCCACCACCTGTCCAAGACCAAGTCCACCAACGGTCCAGGTCCACCACCGGTCCCGGTCCAGGTCCAAGTCCACCCACCAGTACAGGTCCAGGCCCCAGGCCACCACCGGTCCAGGTCCGCATCGCTTCAACTACAACCCAGCTGTGTTGATAAATTTTTATTAAATAAATAAAAATTTTCAGGGACTGACTGGGACTAGAAACCAAGACCTTTGTCGGGCGCAACGACGGCGACCGTCTTAGACGGTTAGGGTATTTCACAACGTTAAAATGGCAAGTCTAAATGGCAACTTATGTTATTGCAGTGGAGCAAAAATTCCTGAAATCTAACACCTTTTATTCTAAGAGCAATGGCTACTATCGCCATATTTTTAAGAAAATTAGTTCTAGAAAATTTTCCAAGTTTTTAAAAAATTACAGTATTCTCTTTAAGGGCTACTATTCTCTAAAATTAAAGGTTAATTTAGCAATATTTGTAGAAAAGTGACTTTAGAAAAATGCGCCCTAATTATCAGAAATATCTGGCCTTTTTTTTTTTGTTAGAGAAATTTTTTCTAAAGAAATTTTTGTATGGCATATTTTTCATAGTTTCGGAAAAGTTTTTCTGTATATTAGAAAATTTTTCCAAATACCAGGGCAAATTTTAAAACAATGCGATTTTCTAAAATTCATGGCGAATTTTTTTCTGAGTGTACATCTGGTGGCATGGAATTTAACGAAAATAGTCACACGTTATTTTCTCAGGTATTCGTAAGGGTTAAAGTCAGGACATCATGAACCGGGTCTTGCTTTTTCCGTCGTTGGGCATGTAAACAAAGGACACGAAGTCAGAGCCGAACGATTGCTAACCGATGGGCAAATATGAGGTAGAAAAAAAAATTTTCCGTTCAGTTCGTTTTTTGTTTTTATTAATTAATTAAATATGTTCTTAATTCCACTTCCACTGCAGGTTTTCGGAAATGGATTTGATGCAGTTTCTCGCATCACGAAAACGAAAGCGTTTTTCGTTTTAAAAAGTAATGCTTGCTGGCCGGTGAAATGAAAAGTAATTGACAAATTACACACTCGTAATGTTGCCAAATGTACATTAAGATAATTTTCCTTAATTCTGTGATCAATGCAGATCTTTTTAATGTACTTTGAATTGCATTTAAGTATGTCTTTAACTGAATTAAAACAAATAGGGGAAAGTTAACTTCGGCTCGGCCGAAGTTTTGTATACCCTTGCAGTTTGGTTTTCTAAATAAGACTACTTTTCGGACCTTACTTTTCTATGGGAGCTATGCTATATAGATGTCCGATTTCGACCAAACATACTGCAATCATGGAAAATCACAAAAAACTGTTGATTACGAAATTTGGTGGCGATCCCAATTAAAACAAAAAAGTTTTTCTCACTAGAACATCCTTTTCGACCGATCATTCATACTGCAGCTATATGCTATAGTCATCCGATTTTGACAAAACTTTGTAAAATTGTGTAAAATTATTGTACCCTTGCAGAGGGTTTAATAAAATTGTCCGCATAGAAGGAAGCACATCCGACCACATAAGGTATATATATTCTTGATCAGCATGACGAGCTGAGTTGATTTAGCACTGTCCGTCCGTCTGTTTCGATGCTATCTTCTCCGTCAGTTTTAAAGCTATCCTCACCAAACTTTGCACGAAGTCTTTTGGTACAAATACGCTGCACTTTTGTCGGAACCGGCCGGATCGGATGACTATAGCATATAGCTGTCATAGGAACGATCGGTCGAAAAAACTAGTTCTAGTGAGAAAAACTTTTTTGTTTTTAATGAAAACGTCCTTATCATTGGCATACACTTATTTTATATACTTTTACACAATTCTACAAAGACGCCCCTATTATCTACACAATTCCACAAAGTTTGGTCGAAATCGGATGACTATAGCATATAGCTCCCATAGGAACGATCGGTCGAAAAACTAGTTCGAGTGAGGAAAACTTTTTGTTTATAATGAAAACGTCCTTTTTATTGGCATATTCTTATTTTATATACTTTAACACATTTCTACAAAGTTTTATAAAAACGGATGACTATAGCATATAGCTGGAGTATGACTGATCGGTGGAAAAATAAGTTCTAGTTCTAAATTGGATCGCCTCCAAATTTCGTAATTAACAGAGTGTTATGCTTTTCTATGATTTCACCAAGTTTGGTCGAAATTGGACATCTAAATATTATTGATCAAATAGAAATGTAAGATGCACAAAGTAGTCAAGTAAAGGTTTATTAGAAAGAGAAAGGACTTTTTAACGGATATTTCAATGGAAGCTGCAAGGGTATACAAAACTCCGCCCGAGCCGAAGTTAACTTCCCCTATTTTTCATGCTAAAAATGAGATTTTTTAGTCTCAAAGTAGAGCTTAGTCGATCTTTATACAAGATTGTTGAAATAACATTCAAGTTGAGATTACAAACTTTGGTTCAGATTTTCCCTCTTTATTTTTTGTTACAGTTTCGTCTCTATTTCGAGACTACATTCTTGGCTTTTAATTGTTTTTTTCTCAGTGTATAGGCAAAACCTAAATATATGTTATTTCTTATACAGGGTGTCCAGAAACTTTTCGTCAGAACTTTAATACATGATAGCTGTTATCAAAAGAAATATTTTTTTCTTTTACACCATGGGTCTAAGTCACCCCGCTTTGGATTTACAAAGCGTACTCAACGTAAGAGATTTTCATAGCAATACAAATTATTACTCTCAATATCACAGTACCAACTTTCACTAAATTTGGAAAATGTCAATAAAATTACATAAAATTAGTTTTTTGAAAACAATTTCACAGAAATTTTCATTTAGAATAAAAAACTACATCAAAACTGCATGCTATTTTGAGACGCAATAACTTGGAAACGAAGCCACTTAGACCCATGGTGTAAAAGAAAAAAATATTTATATTGATAACAGCTATCATGTTTTAAAGTTCTGACGAAAAGTTTCTGGACACCCTGTATATTTGATACATTATCCATCGGCACAATGCCAGTCAAAAATATTTTTCACACTAGTAACAATAAGAACGCCGATAAAGGATCGCGCAATGGGATGCTACAGTGGCTTAATGGATTATTAGACACGGATCTTAAAAAAATAACGGACTGCTGCACGTTACAAGCCGGCTTTTCCTATAATCGACGACCGAATGCCATGAACCTTAAACATGAATTTTAAAAGATAGTATTAAAAAAGAAAAATAAAATTAGATGTGTTAGCGCTCCGACTCTCTTTGCTCGACTGTTTTATAAAAATTGTTGTTTGGCAGTCATGCCTTTGCTCCTCCAAAAAGCCTACTATGATTGCTCTTTTTTTTATAAAATTTACGGCGACAACATTCATGCCCCTGCACAGTGGGTCCAATAGCTCTGCTAGCAGAATTAAATTAATAACTTTAGTAAATTAATAGATATTTTAATGAAACTTTGTACTTACAGTTTTTAATTCATTTTACGTATATTCTCCAAATTTCAATGTCCTACGTTAGGTATTTCCCATAGCTCCCATACAAATGTTAAAAAAACCATATTCAACAATATAAATGTTCCCAATTTTTTTTTTTAATTTTTAAGTGTTTTGTTTTTTAATTTACATTTTAACTAATGTGTTTGTTTTCTATTTATTATTCGCTACTATTATTCGGAATCTGAAGATTCAGAGTCATTATTTAAGTGTGGGAAATTTATTAGAAGACCAGCAACAACTTTATCAAATTTAATAGATTTAACCGAATTTGTTGACATTTTAGACAATGATGTTATTAGTGGATCAGAAGACACGAGTAATGCGTGCATAACATCTTCCATTGTATTAGATCTATTGTTCTTTTGAGAATGATTCTCCCGTATATTCCGGCAATCCTTATTCCTGGCTTCCAGGGCTTCTTCAGACATCATGCCAATAGGAAGACCCACATGCTTTATGATGTCTGCACCATGAATTAATATCTTATGGACAGATGATGGCATATAAAACCATGGATACAAGTCGACAAACATTTCAGCTGATTTCATGGCATATGAAGTAAATGCATCGATATTGATTTCATAGCCACAAGTTAATGCACGTAAAATGACACTAAAATTATAAATGAGTGCCTCGCTAACTCCTGTGATGCGTGATACCAAATCAGGTTGGCTGAAAAATCGTCTAGCTGTATTACCATTATTGGTGTTGCCACTACCAGCCATTGCTATGTCCACTAAAATGCCCATTTCTTTCCTTAGTTCTGACTGTATTTTTAATTTTCTAGCTTCCACCTCCGGCTTATCTGTGCCGCGAACTTGCCATTTTTTAATGGAAAGTCTGTAGGATAAATGTAAAACACATTCAAAAAATCTAATCCACGCATGAAGACTAGATAAGCCATATTTCAATAGATCTGAGTCAACCGGGTAACGCTTCACCAAATCCAAATTGTTCTTGTCTTTAGGTACTGCTCTACAAATTCCACATGTCTGTGTGAATGCTTCTGCTAGAACACCAAATGTTTTACCATCCACCATCGTCAGATGAAATTCATGGAGTATGGTATATGAGCTGGTCAGTGTTGGCTTGATCGACGTTATTTGGCTTTTAACATTGTCAGTCTCCAAAGTTATTAATTCACTTGTCTCTTTCTGACAAATGAGTTTTATGGGACGACAATAGCGGGTTGATGAAGGTCGCGTGTTCTTCCACAATATTGTCGAACCAAGCTGAACTTATAATGGTACAAGGCAAACAGTAAATAAATGCTGATCGACCATACTTGTTTCACCATCTTGAAACTTTTGGCGATAGGGGTTCGTGGCCACTGCTTCCATCGCAGCCCCATTTGTAGATTGCAGTCAAACTTCTGTTATTATTTTCCCCTGAAACATGATTTTCAACAACCTGCGAGTGCGCATTTATGATACGGCTTACCGTATGGTCTACTAAATTCTGTAGAGTTATTTCAGCAGAATAATCGGTTACTTTTAGTCCGTCTGGGTAACACATAATCTTTGCTTTTTGCAGCCTATGGTAGTTGGGGTATATATCTGCATTCCTCTCCTTGGCACTTAATCGCGTTAGCTGGTATGTATGTTTTGTGTGCCCAACATCTACATACAGTGCAAGCGCTTCTTCAGGTGAGAAGGGAACAGGTAATTTCACTGGTGTGTCCAATGACTTCTTTATTTGTTGTCCAGCACTCTCATCTGTATTTAATGTGGCAACAATTTTTGAAGCCGTTCGCATTCCAGATTTATACAAACTGGAGCTTGTAGCCACCATCAATTGTTCACAAGTTGCTTGTTTCATAAGAGTAGACACTTGTTTGATCTGCGCCTTAGGGCACAAATCACCAAAATCCTTTTTAGGCCTACCAATATCTGATGTTGACGTGAAATGATATAAAATGAGCGGCATATCAAGCCATTTCTGATTTTTTTTTCTCAAAAAACTTAGTGTTGTAATGGCAATCCTTCCATTTCACTGCAAGCCTGCTTACAAAATTAGCCAATTTTTTATTAATTTCTTTAATATCGTTGTCAGATAAGTTTATGTTCTTCAAAATTGTGCCAAATACATATTCATTTAGCACCAACAATTTCCTTGATGCGACATTTTCGCCAAGCCACATGCAAAACAGAACGCGCTTTAGGACTGACATTTCACCTAAAAAGTGCAATAGATGGTTATCATTTTGGACATTTTCACACCACAAGAACTCACACTTTACATAAATACTAAAATTAGCTTGAATACGATTGAATAACGTTAATTACAGTCCAATGAAGACAGTAAAACGCTCAAAAACAATTCTTGCTAAGTCAACTTACAAATAACACATTTTTAAGCTACACAGGAAAAGACGGGCCACGAACATACAATTTGTATTTAGTACATACCTTATTTTAAGGGAAACAAAAGTTATTTATATAAATATACTCAAATATATCACTTGTTTTGATAATTTAAAACGAATCACAAACAACCTCAAATCTTTGTGTAGACACGTGCCGCAAATAAGTTAAGTTTCAAAGCTCGCAGCCGATCAGAGATGCACTGAAAAGCTCATTCAAAAGCTTTTTTAAGCTTTGCAGAGTGTAGCCAATTAAATAAAATCAAAACTAAACGCAATATTTATATTTTAAAAATATACTTTTATTCTGCTAGATTTTAGATTGGATCCACTGTGCCCTGTGAAGAACCGACAGGGGTTCTCACTAACTATTTACTGTCCACGTCCAAGACTGCCACTTTGTCTGCGGGTCGAACCATCTATACTCTGAATGTTGTTATAGGCACTCGGCGCACCTGACCATCCTTTGCAGCGGTGGCTTCGATTATCATTCCTTTTTGTCTTAAGTTTCTAGTTAAGTTTTCGTCCACTACAATTACAACGTCCCCGACAGCAATAGGAGGTCGTTTGACGTACCACTTTCCTCGTCCAGTTAGTGTTGGGGAATATTCCCTTACAACACGCTTCCAAAATTTGTCGTCAAAGCTTTAGGCTTGTGTCTTTTAGCTTGTGTATTATACCCTGGCAGAAGGTATTATAAAATTGTCCGGCTGTTTGTAACGCATAGAAGGAAGCATCTTCGTAAATCTTCTAAGTAAATATATTCTTAATCAGCATGACGAGCTTAGTTGATTTAGCCCGTGTCCGTTTTAATGCTATCTCCTAACTTTGCACGAAGTCTTTTCGCACATATACGCTGCACATTTATCGGAACCAGCCGGATCGGATGACTAAAGCATATAGTAGCCATAGGAACAATCGGTCGAAAAACTCTAGTTTTAGTGAGAAAACCTTTTTGTTTCAAAGTTCTAGTGAGAAAAGCTTTTTGTTTTCAATGGGAACGTCCTTATCTTTTGTATATACTTTTGCCCAATTCTACAAAGTTTTGTTAAAATCGGTTGACTATAGCATATAGCTGCAGAACGAATGATCGGTCGAAAAATTAGTTCTAGTAAGAAAACCTTTTTTGTTTTTAATGGGATCGCCTGCAAATTGCGTACTTGTTAGTTTGTTATGCTTTTCAATGATTTCACTAAGTTTGGTTGAAATCGGACATCCCTTTTTTCGGCAAAAACCCCAAATTTGTTTTTTTTTTTAATTTTTATGGTTTTTATATTTTTGCCAGTAAGTAATTGTCCCTCCTCATCGAAAATATTTAATTTAAATTTAATTATGCAACCCTGGTTTAACACCAGCCATTCAAAGTCAGCTGTTTGTACCACGCGGCGTCTGCAAGCAGTCTGATTACAAAATTTGTAAATCTCCCATTTTTAAGCAGTTTGACGTATTGAAATAATTTAAAATGAAAAATAAACATTAAGGTATGTAGAAAAGAGAAAATATGTGTTTAACCATTTGTGCTTTTATTTCGTTATGTTTTCAATGTTATAAATAAACCATAATTTTGTCGAGTCTAACCTCAAAACAGTTGTGTTTCGTGGAGCATATCTAGCAAGATACAGTTGGATACAAAAAAGTGCTTATGAGGTAGTAGCCGCTATTATGTATATAGTATATTCATATAGAGTTTAAAACATAAGCGGATTTTTGCGGTTTTTCGATATATTTCAAAAGGTGTGGGCAAGGGTGCTATTCGTCGTGGCGATTTGCTGGAAGTTTGGTTGGAAAAGCATCGCAACATCAAAGCCACTTTCGACTGGGTTTGCGCAGAAATATTTCAAAATTCTCTTCCAGAAAATGCTTTGATGGACATTAAAATGAAAGTAAAGAATTTTTTTGTCCAAGTCAAGAGACTGCTGAATAAAGCCCAAAGAATTGTTCAACGGTTTAACGAACAAAATGTTAGCTGGCTTGCATCAGATATTAAATTTTATTCAAAAAAGAGTTAATAGTGGCAATTAAGGTGGGAGTCCTCCTCTGTCTTATGACGAAGGAAATTCACGTCAAAAAAGAAAATTAGTTTCCAAACTTTCAAAAGGAAATTCAACTGATATCCTTATTCGAGCAGCGGCTAATTCTGATAAGAAGACAAATGATAAAGATACTTTACATATTCTAAATTCAACATTGAATTCTCCTGACAGTTCAAAATTATCGGAACAGCTTTCATTAAAGGAACCAATACCATTATCACCTGATGAGGCCTTAGCATTTATTATAGACAATTCGTTTTCCAAGCAGCAATATGTTAACATACGCTCAAAGAATATCGAAAAAAACTCCAATATATATCCGAGTTACGATAAGGTGAAGGAGGCTAAGGAAAAGTGCCGGCCTCTAAATGTAAGCGTCTTAGAAACTGTTGCCGAAGTGCAGCTGCAGAACTTACTTGACCATACTGCATCTCGGGTACTGTTATATCAAAAGCCAGTTCCTAAGCAATTTATCGATAAAAACAAATTAAAGAACAGTAAGCTATGGTTTTGATGGTTCTACCGGCCAGAGCGTTTATAAACAAAAATTTAATGAACCCGAACCAAATAGCCTGGACCAATCTTTGTTTGAAACAACAATAATTCCACTCCAAATGGTGGATCAGCATGGGCGAACTATTTGGAGAAACCGGTACCCACATTCCATTAAATTTTGCAGGCCGCTAAAAATAGAGTTGACTAAAGAAAGTCGGGATCATATTTTGAATTCAAAAGCACTTTTAGATGCTCAAACAAAACACTTTATGCCATTTTTTTATGAGGCGGACCAAAGGAATGTTGAAGTTGTCCTTGAATTACACATGACGCTCATCGATGGAAAGGTGTTAAATACTTTAACAGGCATTAAGTCAACACAATCATGTCCTAATTGCGGTGCTAGCCCAAAGTACTTTTAGAAGGAAGGGGACGTCAACAGTCAACAGTTCAAGCCAAAACCGAATACTTTACAGTACGAAATTAGTCCTCTCCACTCATGGATTCGGTTATTGGAGTTCGTTCTGAATATTTCACATCGCGTCGGTCTTCAGAAATGGCGAATCAATAAGGACTCTGACAAAGACACAATGCTGATACGCAAAAAGGACATAGATAGAAAACTTTGGTTGAAATGGAGTTGCACATAATCAAACCAAGCCAGAATTGTTCTGGAAATTCTAACGATGGCAATACGGCGCGAAGTTCATTTTCAAACGTTTTACTATTTGCCTCTGTATTGGAAATCGATCAAGACCTTTTAAACAAACTATATCGGGGGTGTCCTGGAAATCTCTAGAAATTTTGGCTTCGGTTGGTTTGTAATTCGCTCGAGAAATCCGTCGGTGTCCCAGAACTTCGAGATATTTCGCTTTCTTCGAAAGTTTTGTTCGAAAGGTGTGTGTGTAAGAATATGGTCCCACTACAAAAACAGTGATATACGAGGTGTGTTCAAAAAGTATCGCGAATTTTGAATTTTCGCGGGTTACGTATATTCGAATTTCGATTTTTTTGTGGCGTTATGTTGGTACTCATGTCTCTCACTTATGCCGACAAGCTCGGCCATTTTGAATGTTCACTTAATTGTTGACAGCTGCTTTGCTTGCACGTGTTTTGGATCGGTCTCGATTTTTACCTATTCAAAAAAATGGATCAAAGAACCTGTATCAAATTTTGTGTGAAAAACGAAATTAAGTACGCGGATGCATTTCGAATGTTGACTGTGGCATACGGAGAAGCTACCTTGGACCGAAGCAACGTTTATCGGTGGTACAAAATGTTCTCAGAAGGCCGAGAAGATGTGAACGCCGAAGAATGTGCCGGACGCCCGAGCACTTCAACAACAGACGAAAAAATTAATGAAGTGGAGAAAATGGTATTGGCCAATCGTCGAATCACCGTTAGAGAAATTGCTGAGGACCTAAACATATCGATTGGCTCGTGCCATTCGATTTTGCTCAATTGCGACCAAAAACAGCATTGCTCCAGAGGGTCATAACTGGTGACGAATCGTGGGTTTATGGTTATGACGTGGAAACCAAAGCTCAATCATCTCAATGGAAGCTGCCGCACGAACCAAGACCGAAAAAAGCGCGCCAAGTTCGGTCGAATGTGAAAGTTTTGCTGACAGTTTTCTTCGATTGCAGGGGCATGGTGCATAATGAGTTCTTGCCACAGGGAAGAACGGTCAATAAGGAATATTACCTGCAAGTTATGCGCAATTTGTGTGATGCAATCTGCCAGAAACGCCCGGATTTGTGGAAGAACAAAAATTGGCTTTTGCACCACGATATCGCCCCTGCTCACACATCGTTGCTTGTGCGCGACTTTTTGGCGAAAAACAACACACTAATGATGCCGCAGCCACCGTATTCCCCAGATCTGGCCCCCTGTGACTTTTTCTTGTTCCCTAAACTGAAGAGGACCATGAAAGGACGACGTTACGCAACGCTTGACGAGATAAAAGATTTCTACGAATATCCGACTATTTTTTATACCCCGTTCCCATTGAAAATGGGAAAAGCGGGATCATGAAGTTGTGCAAAAAGTAAGTAACAGGTAGAAGGAAGCATTTGCGACCCTATAAAGCATATATACTCTTGATCAGCATCAACAGCCGAGTCGATTTAGCCATGTCCGTCTGTCCGTCTGCATTGTCAGTTATCGCTCGCTGCCGCATGGCATGCGTTTGTGTGTATGTTGGAGTGTGTGTATGTGTGAGTGTGTGTATATGTAAAGGAAAATACATGAAATCAAGGGAACAGGGTATTTTGTAGTCGGGGCACTCGACTGCAGCTCCCTTACTTGTTTGAATTATTATTATTGCCGCAAACCGAGTTGGTTGCTGTTCCGAATTCCACAAATCGACAAGAATTGTCGTTTTCAAAACGTGTGCTGTAGTGTCATCGGAATTAAAAGTATTTGCTATTTAAAGCATTAAAATAACTCCCCAAATTATTCACTTAAAAATTCGAAATTAGTTGAACATTCTTACGATATTTTTACATCATTACTTAAACTGATTAAAGTTAAAATATAATTTAATATAATTTTTTTATAAACATCTATAAAATGTTGCATGAAAAACAAAACCGAGCGGCCATGAACAAAAGGGAGCTGTTCTGAATTCCACTTTCTTTGTTAGTCGATTTCGACCGTCAATCGCCAACTGCTTGGGTTGCTTCATATGAATTTATATAATCGGAAAGCACTTATTCCATGTTATTTTGCTATGTTTATCCATATTTGATATGACATATTCAAATGTAGTATTTAAATACTGGTTTTAATGAAAATAAATGGATTTAAAGAGTAAATAAGAGCTTTGTAAATTTAAATTATAGAGATGATGACAACTCTGGCTGCTGTCGATATTCACAAACACGTGCGCAGGCAGCCAGCCAGCTGTTTTCAAGCCGAGTTCGAAAAGTAAAAACATAACCAAATTGTTCGGAGTTGGGAACAGCAAATACTAAAACGTTCGTTTTCGTTCTTACTTTTTGAAAACGTTCGGAATTCTGAACAGGCCTGATTATCACTAATTTATAAAAAATGGTTTTATTTCATTTATTTTCATAAAACAGCTATAAACAGCATATTTAAATACTAAATCGGTAACTATCACAACTGCAACGAAAGCAAACTTGGATGCACCGGCATGGTGATCGGCATTATCATCAATAATAATTTTGTAGTACGAGTAGGCATACAAAATGTTGGTTTCAATTTTGAAAATATATAATCTTATAAAATGTGCAAATAGGTATAAATATAATTAATTTAATTATGGGGTCCCAGCCGGTCTTTGCAGAATGTGTTGAGAAATCTCAGTACATCTGGTGGCACGAAATTTCAGTACATGGAAAACTCAGGGGTTCGGCAGCGAACGTCTCAGGTCTTCCCTCATACGACTTACAAATTTAGTACATATGCAGTACCGGGTGATGGCCAGGTGGCTCAGCGGTTAGTGTGCGCGACCGCTGTGCATGAGGTCGTGGGTTCTATCCCGCCTCGGAACATCTCATGAAAAGTTTTTTTCTTTGAATAAACTTTACACCCGGCCACACCTCTTTGCTGTTGGCGCCAGCTTTGCAGTAATTTGCAGTCCCTTTCTCTTGTGCTAAAATTAGAAGCGCACAAGCCGAGAGATTGAGAGAGGCTCGGCTTTGGCCCTTTGGGGCTGTGTCATCTTGACAACTTAATTTTACTTTACTTACATATGCAGTACTGAGAAAGTTAGAAATTTCTTAAGCCGAAGTCTGCTGATGACGTCACCCCAAAAGGAAACGGTTGAAACCCCTGGGATTTTCGGTGTTTCCATTGCAAAGGTAGCCGAAGGCTCAAGTGTTTGCGGGCCTTCTTGCATGAAAAGTAGTCATGAAAGTTGTACTTCTTTCATGATAAATAGTCCGACTGGACAGAAAGTCTAGTTAGAAGGTATGAGATTATAGTTCATCTACTAAAACAGGGCTGCGTCGCTCGCAAATAATTGATAGCAGTTTTTGTTCATAGCTATATTGATGGTTTCAGACATGCCAGCCCTGTTTGCGTAGGTTCGCGAAGTCGGTTTGGTTGGTTTGTGTATTGGCTTTAGTTCGTTTCTCCAAATATCCTAACAAAATACGAGAGGTTTGAAACCAACCGAAAGTGATTTCTAGGACATCAAGAATTGGTTTTGGGTTAGATTTTGGTTGAATAAGATTTCTGGGACACCTCCGATAGTGTCAATTTCAAAGCCATGTGAGAGCATAAAGTATGTATTTGTAAAGGCATAATAGTCTCTAAACTGCCGAATCATAAAATTTGCATCCAAATCTGACTGCACACACCAACTAATCAAAAAAACTGTCTTCAATTGTAAAGTTTGATTTTAATATAAAGCAAAAACGGCCAGGACGTGTTGTTTTGAGGCCTCTGTTTAGCGCAAACGAGTGACACTTACAGTTCTTTTAACTTTTAAACACCTTCTGCTAAAACCCGAGAACTTTGTTGGTTCGTTCACTTAGCGTTCTTAAACTGACTAAATTGCTCTCCTAATTACTTATCCATTCATTTTCGTGAAAGTAAAGTTGTCAAGCTGTTTAAGCTGTTCAAACCAATGCATGATGAATCTAATTGGTATAAAAAGTACAAACTGCTCTTGCAAACATATGTGTTTATATATGGCTATCCTTATCTTTTACATTAAACAAAACAATTGACTATGCTAGTTACTAGAACCCGGATATTATGTTTTTCTTTATTTTGTTTTTGAATAAGCTCAAATTTGCCATTAAGGCATGATATTTAATTGCTTATTGCAAATATCAGAAATGTCAATTTTTATTCTCTGTACCAAAGGTACACAGAATATAATAAGTTTGTGCAAAAGTATGTAACAGCCAGAAGGAAGCATCTCCGACCCTATAAACCCTATAAAGTATATTTTTATTTTCAATTTTTTAGTTTAAAGTTATTTTTAATTATTAAAAATAGTTTTTAAAATAAAAATAAAAAATAATTATTATAGTTCAATTTTTATATAAAAATTAAACCATTACTTTTATTTCCAATTTTTAAAATAACATTGAAGTTGAATATCTTTTGAACCGAAGGAGCCTAATCATATATCGGCCTATATATATGATCTACGCATTAATACCTTTCAGTTGATATATAATATGTATGTACAAATGCATTTACATACATACACTGCGCGTCATCAGATTTGCTGAGAATATATAACGGTTTTCATATCGAGCTTTATTTGCGTGCAAGAATGACCACATATGAGAAATGCAAGAACAGATAAAAAATTACTGTTTGTGTTGTTTGGTGACTTCTACAAGCTTTTTTTAGAAACCAAATTAATGATTAAATCTATGAGAAGCAATATACATAGTGAGGATCTAGCCAACAGCTTGGAGAATCGGGAGAAAATACTAACAACTAATGAAGTTATTCTATCAGCGATTTATTTGGATCCCAGAATTCGGCGGATTCTTCTTGAGAATCCTTTTCAGCAAGCAGCAGCCAAAAATCATTTGGTAGGATTGATGCGCCAAGTTCTTGTTCTAAATAAGCAAGTAAGATTAATGATTCTTTACATATTTACATAACAATTAACTATTATGCTTTTTTGTTTATCAGGAGAGTCCAAATCATGTAAATCGAGATTCATCAGCATCCTTAGAGACGTCGTCGATTCAACCGGACAATGGCCTTGAATTGACGTCACAGAGCACATGCTCCCTCTTGAATGAATTTTTAAATTCTATTGAGGTATGCTCTGGATGTGAGGAGTCCGAGGAAGAGGACGAACCGGAGATCAAATTGGCAACAGCCGAAATTTATGGATACTCGCCAAAGCCAATAGACATAAATGTGGACATTATGAGCTATTGGGAAAACAAAAAATTCACGTATCCACGCCTATACCGTCTGGCTAGGATACTGCATTTTGTGCCTGCTACACAAGTATTAGTGGAAAGGGCATATTCTGCTCTTAAATTGGTAATGACCGATTTAAGATGCAACCTATCTGCAGAGTCTGTAAAAAAAATAATGTTCCTGAAATTAAATAAATAGAAAACTTAATATCAAAAGATATTTGATATTGACATCGATCGTTCTCTCTATCTCATTCACACTTTTGCGCTTACACATGAGCCGCTGATAAGGCAGTCTGGGCAAGTGTCTAAGCAGACAATCATATTCACATACATTAGGGGGAGGGGGGTAATGGGAGGAAAAAAACCAACAAGGCATGCATTTGTACATACATATTATATATCAACTAAATGGTATTAATGCGTAGATCATATATATATGTATGAATATGAATGGGCTCCTTCGGGTCAAAAGATATTCAACTTCAATTTTTATTTTCAATTTTTATTATAAAAATTGAACAGTAATTGTTATTTTCAATTTTTAAAATAAAAATTGAAAATAAAAGTTATGGTTTAATTTTTATATAAAAATTGAACTATAATAATTATTTTTTATTTTTACTTAAAAAATCATTTTTAATAATTAAATAATTCAAAATAATTTTTTTTTATGAAATAAAAATAGGGGAAAGTTAACTTCGGCTCGGCCGAAGTTTTGTATACCCTTGCAGCTTCCATTGAAAACAAAAAAGTTTTCCAAACTAAGACTACTTTTTGGACCTTACTTTTCTATGGGATCTATACTATATAGATGTCTGATTTCGACCAAACTTGGTAAAATCATGGAAAAGCATAACACACTGTTTATTACGAAAATTGGGAGTGATCCCATTTAAAACAAAAAAGTTTTTCTCTCTAGAACTATTTTTTCGACCGATCGTTCCTATGGGAGCTATATGCTATAGTCATCCGATTTCGACCAAACTTTGTAGAATTGTGTAAAAGTATATCAAATAAGTGTATGCCAATGATAAGGACGTTTTCATTAAAAAACAAAAAAGTTTTTCTCACTAGAACTAGTTTTTCGACCGATCATTCCTATGGGAGCTATACGCTATAGTCATCCGATATCGACCAAACTTTGTAGAATTGTGTAGAAGTATATAAAATAAGTGTATGCCAATGATAAGGATGGTTTCATTAAAAATAAAAAAGTTTCTCTCACTAGAACTAGTAGTTGTGAAATCATGGGAAAGGATAGTAAACTAAGAAATTCGTGTTTTGGAGGCGTTTCCATTAAGAACAAAAAAGTTTTTCTCACTAAGACTTGTTTTTTGACCGATCGTTTCTATGGCAGCTATATGCTTAGTCATCCGATCCAGCCGGTTCCGACAAATGTGCAGCCTATATGTACCAAAAGACTTCGTGCAAAGTTTGGTGAGGATAGCTTTAAAACTGACGGAGGAGATAGCATAGAAACAGAAAGACGGACGGACGGACAGACGGACAAGACTAAATCAACTCAGCTCGTCATGCTGATCAAGAATATATATACTTTATGTGGTCGGAAATGCTTCCTTCAATGCGTTACAAACATCCGCACAATTTTATAATACCCTTTGCAAGAGTATAAGCAAAATAATTATTATTTCTTAATTTTTTCATAAAAATTATAATCGTTACGGCCCCTGGTACGGTCACATAATCGGTAACTTCAAATCAGCCGTTTGACGTTTACTTACATTGAATTGGAATTTATGTGTTAAATTTTCAAATTTCGGCAACAAAATAGAAAAAAAAACATTCTATACGTGATTGCGGAGATGCAGATGGTTGTAGATATGACTTCCATCTCTCAAAAGCTATACGCGTAGTAGAGAATGCTTTTGGGAGATTTCGTCGCCTTGGGAAGGTCATCAACAATTCAATAAAGCACGCAAACGCAACAAATAAGTGCTGCTGCTTTTTGCACAATTTTTATACTCTGTACCAAAGGTACATAGAGTATAATAAGTTTGTGCAAAAGCCATGTCCGTCTGTCTGTCCGTATGAACGCACAGATCTCAGAGATGGTAAGAGATAGAGGTTTGACATGTATGGGACAAATTGGAAAAACGTCATATCTCCCACAGTTTTATAGATAGTTCGTTTCGTTCCCTCTGGACACATTTAGTAATTAGGATTAATAATCGATCCGCCAAAGGAATGGTAGAGATCGGTTGAACGGTTGTCGAGTTATAATGAAAACAAACAATTATGGGCAGCACCGGTCGCAACGGTGATGGGCAGCACTTCACAAGTACAGAGTATGTTATAGTCGGGCTTGACTGACTTTCTTTCTTTTTAAAGGTGCACAACAGCCTTTTTCCAGACAATTGGTCATCTGTATCTAAAAATGTTGAAAAAAAGCAACCGAACATCAAAACCTTGTTAATAGAAGGGACACAAAGTGTTCCAATTGAGATCTGATGTGCTCTAGCATCTTTCTTTAATTCCATCGTCTCAATACATTAAAAAATAGTTTAATTAAATGAACTATTTTTTTCCGACTGCTTGGCTAATATTTCCAGCATCTTCTCCTGGCTTGTGGCGTTCCGCTCTAGGATACGGTTTAGCTCTTATGAGGACTCAAGCATCCGTTCGGCTGTCTCGGCTTGGAATGCGATTTGACTCTGCTTGGTGGGAGTTGAAGGCCTCGTTGCGGTCCAATCTACGCCTTTTGGTCCTCGAACTACTCGATGAGTCCTCAATGCTAACTGACATGTCTTCCATATTCGTGGCTACCAAAGGTATAAATCTGAAAATTTATGGCTTTCGAGCAGCTCATAACTTTTAAACTCTTTCAAAATGCACCCATTGGGATGGAGCACTGCCGGATGGTCCAACTGCAGCTTTCTCTTGGCTAAGATAGGAGTACACAAAATTACACTACATTTCTACTTTTGTATTGCCTACTTTTAAGCGCTTGCTTAGCCCAAAAGAACTCACCATCTGATGTGTGGGAACTAAATAGAACCTTCAGAGTCGGAGTATAGTTGCCAAGTGGTATTGGTGAACAAGAGTGACAGTACACAAAGACTACGCATGTATTACAGGCGAGTAAACAAGAAGATTTTGCGTGACCATTTTCTGTTGCCCTTGATAGAAGATCAATTGGATAGGCTCCAAGATGCAAAAGTTTTTTGCATGATTGATCTTAAGAATGGATTTTTCCATGTCTATGTGGAAAAAGGAAGTCGGAAGTACACAGCATTTGTTACGCACAATGGCCAGTACCAGTTTAAGAAAGTACCGTTTGGCTTAACAAACGCCCCAGGTGTATTTCAAAGATACATTAACGCCATTTTTCGAGTTTTGACCCGATGGTTTATCAATCGATTATAATGATTTGCGACCAAAAATACACAAAAAACATTTGAACTTGCAAAAGACTGTAATTTTGAGTTATCAAATTGATGTTACAAATAAATGCTAACAAGTGTAAACAGCTTTCAACTAAAATCGTTTCAATGTCGCTTTGAGTTAGCAAATGAAATGAAATTTTCCATTAAAACCCATCACAAAGTATTTAAAATTCAACAGAAAACATTTAAAGCTCATCATGGCCATAAACAATACACAATTTATACACAAATGTGAAATATTTATGACAAGGCCGCATTCAGAAATCAACGCATTCAGTTTACCTATCACACGCCCGCCCGTCCTTTCCCTCCTTCCATCTTCTCCAATGAATTTCACACGTTGCAACAATAATAAATGCATTTTCATGTAATTGCCTTCTGTCTTCTTCCCGCTCCCGTATGCCAGCCAAAAATCAAAACTTTATTGAGGCAAAAAAGTTTGGCATGTCAGCTAAAAATGTTCGGGGGCAAACAGCAACAGCAGCAACAACAAAACGATAGCCGGCCACTAAAGCGCATAAATAATAAAACATTTGAACTATAACCCGGCAACAGCAGCAACAAAACTTGCCTAGTCAGAGCGACAAATTACGGCGAAAATAACGCAGCAAAAGGAAAAGCAAAAACAAACAACGCGCCAAAAAACCGCAGCAAAAACAACAAACCCCAACCAAACGCCAAACACCAAACAAGAACCAAGAGCAGCAAATTTGATAACAAAAGAGTGGGTGAAAAAATGTTGGGGGGAAATGAGGAGCGAGGGGGAGATATGGGTTCGAGTTTTGCACACATGAAAAATGTTCTAAAATCAAATTCTCGTATTTTAAATCAAATTAACTGCACAACATGAGGGCAAAGTGGATGGGAGAATGGAAAGCGCAAATGGGCCAAGCCATATTCAAATCTAAAAAAACAATTAAGTACTGGCCACAACTGGACCAATTGTTACTCAGTATACATGTAAATCAAATTATTTTACGTTTCAGTGTGCCTTTTGGTATTTTTTTTTGTAAATGGATTTTGTTTTCTAATTTGGCCATGCCATATTACTCCGCTTTGCGACCTTTGTGACCAGTGCATTAATTTAAGGAACTCCTTGTAGCACTGGGAAGCATAAAGAAATACTAAAATACACACCCGGTCACCTTTACTAGTTGTTGACGTCAGCTGTGAAAAAAAAGCTTCTCAAACTTTGCCGTACGAACTCTGCGTTAAACTGTAGGTCGCTTTCTCTTGTGCGAAAATAAAAAGCACACAAGCCAAGAGATTGAGAGAAGCTCGGCTTGGCCCTTTGGGGGGCTATAAAGTCAATAATTTATAATTATTAATTATCTGTGACTTGTCGCTTCATTTTCTTATTTTTCTCCGGTTTGGTTTTTATACCCTTGCAGAGGGTATTATAAAATTGTCCGGATGTTTGTAACGCATAGAAGGAAGCATCTCCGACCACATAAAGTATATATATTCTTGATCAGCACGACGAGCTGAGTTGATTTAGCCTTTGTCCGTCTGTCCGTCTGTTTCTATGCTATCTCCTCCGTCAGTTTTAAAGCTATCCTCACCAAACTTTGCACAAAGTCTTTTGGTACAAATACGCTGCACATTTGTCGGAACCGGCCGGATCGGATGACTATAGCATATAGCTGCCATAGGAACGATCGGTTGAAAAACAAGTCTTAAAGAGAAAAACTTTTTTGTTTTTAATGGAAACGCCTCCAAAGTACGTATTTCTTAGTTTACTATCCTTTCCCATGATTTCACTAAGTTTGGTCGAAATCGGATGACTATAGCATATAGCTGCCATAGGAACGATCGGTCGAAAAACTAGTTCTAGTGAGAAAAACTTTTTTGTTTTTAGTGGAAACGTCCTTATCATTGGCATACACTTAATCTATATACTTTTACACAATTCTATAAAGATTGGTCGAAATCGGATAACTATAGCATATAGCTCCCATAGGAACGATCGGTCGAAAAACTAGTTCTAGTGAGAAAAACTTTTTTGTTTTTAATGAAAACGTCCTTATCATTGGCATACACTTATTTTATATACTTTTACACAATTCTACAAAGATTGGTCGAAATCGGATGACTATAGCATATAGCTCCCATAGGAACGATCGGTCGAAAAACTAGTTCTAGTGAGAAAAACTTTTTTTTTTTTAATGAAAACGTCCTTATCATTGGCATACACTTATTTTATTTACTTTGGACACATTTCTACAAAGATTGGTCAAAATCGGATGACTATAGCATATAGCTGCAGTATGAATGATCGGTCGAAAAAGAAGTTCAAGTTAGAAAAACTTTTTGTCTTAAATGACATCGCCTCCAAATTTCGCAATTAACAGTGTATTATGCCTTTCCATGATTTCACCAAGTTTAATAGAAATCAGACATCTTTATAGTATAGATCCCATAGAAAAGTAATGTCCCAAAAATAGTCTTAGAAAAACTTTTTTGTTATCAATGGAAGCTGCAAGGGTATACAAAACTTCGGCCGAGCCGAAGTTAACTTTCCCCTATTTTTTACCTTTAAAAAAGTACTACCTAAAAAAGAAGCCAAGGCCATGGGGTCTTAAATTTGAGGACATACCGTTCTTAACCCTCTTAACCCACCTGGAATGCTCGTACCCGTATCGCCAGCTGGTGAATGTCCTCAAGAAATATTCATCGGACGTTACCGCACTCCAGGAAATACGATGGATTAGAAAGGGAAAGTAAGGTGAGAACATCGGAAACCAACGCCCCATGGGAGATCTACTACATTGGACATGCTTCAAAGCACGAAATTGGTTGCGGCTTTGCAGTCAACAAAAGACTGTGCCGCTCTGTCATCAGCTTTACACCAGTTGACAAGCGACTTGCCGCACTCCGACTTAAGGAAAAATATCTTAATATTAGTCTTATCTGTACGCACGCCCCGACAGAAGAAAAGAAGGAATCGAAAAAAGTCACTTTCTATGAGCGCTGCCCCGATCACGACATCAATATCGTGCTAGGCGACTTTAACGCAAAAATCGGGAGAGAAGAAGTTTTTCGCCCGACTATCGGCCGATTTAGCCTGCACAAAAAACCTCCGATAATGGAGAGATGCTAATAGACTTCGCTTCGGGCCGGAACATGGTCAGTAGTAGCACCAGATTTGAACACCGCGACGACCACAAGGCGACCTGGAAGTCATCTGATCGTCAATCAACACGAAACCAGATTGATCACGATGTGATAGACGGACGGCAATCATTGAGTGTTCTAGACGTACGTGCGCTCCGAGGAGCCAATATAGACTCGGATCTCTATTCCACTGCAGCCAAAGTACGCACACGGCTCAGTGTGGCACATGCCGCACAGTCCAATACACGCCGAAAGCTGAACGTTGAAAGGCTGCAATCACAACGGACATCCGAAGCCTACTCAGCAAAACTCACCCAGTTGCTCAGGGAAACCCCATCTGACCCTTTTGGTGTGGGCGAACAGTTGAAGCATATTTCACACTCTATGAGTACGGCTGTCAAGGAGATTCTCGGATTTGCCGAAACCCCCGAAAACAGTCATAGTACGATGATGAATGCAGCCAAGCTTCTGCAGAGAAAGACGTTGCGTACAGGAGAACTCTGCAGTCTGGAGCAACGCGTGCTATCAAGGAGCGATACTGAGAGAAAAGGAGCGAGGAGAAGCGCCTTTTCAGAAGGAAGATAATGAGCAGGAAATGCGTATGAGGGAGGAAGTCGAAGTGCTGTTCGGAAGGAGTGAGACTCTAAAATTCTACCAAAAGAATAGCCAACTAACCGAAGGTTTTAAGCCCAGAGTCACACTAAGCAAGGACGAGCACGGAAATCTGACTGAATCTGACCACAGCACACTGGGCCAGCCGGCCGAAATTTTGGCCAAAAGTCCCACTTTTTTGTTTGGGAAACTGGATAAAACGATTATCGGAAATGATTAAGAATACTTATAGCTATTTTATGCCAAAATTTGGAACATTTTTACAAATTGGTTTTTGAATGGCAGTAATTCAAAGTTGAATTTTCGTAAAATTGTTCCAAAAAACAGAAAATTAATATTCGAAACTAGGAAAGAAACATCTTCTAGAGTCTGATTGTATATTTTCGACTACGGAAAAGACTTCAATAAAAAATTATAAAAATGTTTCCAATTCTATTCGTTTTCATAAAAAATGGAAAAAGTCTTAAATTTTGTGGGTTTTTTTACATATGGCAACTTTGACTTAAGAGTGCCCGCGAGTGCCACTGGGTTTTCACTCGCAACATGACTAATTATTTTCTTTGAATATTGTACTATAGCTGGAGGTATGCGCTTTTGCGCGGTTTTGCTTTGGATTTAATAAAATCGCTCTTAAAAATATGTCTCCATATGGCATCCAGCCAGTTTACATTTTCCAGTCAGCCGAAAAGTATGCTTTTCTTTTTTAAAACATCGGAATTTGGATCATGAAGCCAAACTGTGAGAGCTAAGTTATTTTTATTCCCATGGATTAAAATGTGTAGCAGACTTTTAGAAGCACGGAATTAATTGTTAAAATACATACTAAAACTTTTTTTTAATTAATTAATTTTTTATTTTAAATTTTTTGATTTAAGAATCCAATATAAAGCACAGGTTAAATAAATGAAAATAATGGTGAAAGTAATCCGATTGACTGAAAATCCATAACGGGGTGGGCAGTCAAAGTTAGTACCATTTTGGGTCAATAACTCATAAATGACTAATCAGATCATGACAATTTTTTTTCCAAAAAACAACGCTTACTTATATGTAACTCTCTGCAAAATTTGGCTTAAATATAATTAAGAGTTTTTTTTTATTAGTTAAAAAACCAAAATATTGCAAAATTTTCCAACTTTGATTTGGATTATCAATACGTTATAACATTTTTTAATTTTTTTTTAAATTATGTGCGTTAAGTTCAATCTTTTAAGAACATTTCGTAAAAAATTTCAGCTTCCTAGCTAGTCTGGTTTAGAAATTACAGAGTTTTGGCCAAAAAATGAGATTTCTGGCCCACAGTGCACAGTAAGCATATATATTACTGAATAGCAAGACGATTTGAGTGGATATAGCGATGTCCGATTGTCCGTTTTTAGCCTGTGTCAATGCTATCTACATGTCAGTTTGGAAAATCGGTCTACTTACATTGATTATAGAGAAAATTATATTGTTGTTCCTTTCATCTAGAATTTGCCTATGTCTTCCCGCTTCCTTCCTGATTTGTGAAACTTTTTATCTTTTCCATATTAATATCTTAATATATATTAATATCCTCTTTTATCTTTGAAATCCATCTTTCGGATATGTCATCCAATTCGGCTTTTTCAACTATTTTATTCTTTAGTTTTCTTCCTCAAATTTCTTGCTGCCTTTGCCTTTTTGTATTACCATCTCTTCTCAATCGATAATTTTTCTTTGCCACTTGGCTAACACTTCAACATTTGTTCCAATTGACATTGATATTTCCAAGAGCTCAAAATAAAAGTTCGAACTAATTCTTTCTTCAGACCCGATATACCCAGTGAAGTACTAATAACAAACCAAGCCAGTTTCAACCAGTTGAGGCATTTAAACTGTTTTTATGGTTTCTGAGAAACGGGAGACCTGAGCCAAAAGCGCTTTAAGCCAAAGTCAGCCACGGGAATAATTCAAAAACGCACAGTCAGAGGATGAGGTCGATGGCGTGTTGCCAGGTCCAGAACTTGAACCCGAACCCTAGCGCAGTCACCAGGACATTTGGCATGTCAACATAATTGCCTCGAATTAACTTTTTGTTTTTGGACTCCCAATGCCAAACAATAGCAACAACTTTTTGGGGTTGTGTGTAAAATTTTACATGCGCCAAATAATTTGGCGCTGACAAAAGTTTGATCACATTTTTTGGGGCCAAAGCGCTTGTTCAAGTTGCTGCTTGTATTTGTTTTTGTTGTTGATTTTTTTTTTTTTGCTGTTTTGTGCGTTGATTTATGCTGCACAATTAAATGCCAACGCTCTTTGGGTAGTCGCTAATTTAATTAGCGGCTTTTACAAATAGTTTGGCCACAAACTCTGGCACTGAGTACGCGGGAGGCCATCATTTCGATGTGTGTGTATGTGTGGGTCCTGCAAATAAACAGTTTATTGGCTCCGATCAGGTTGTTGTTGCTCTCTTATGTTTGTCATTTAAATTTTCAGCGAAATGCAATTTAATTATGGACTTAAAAAACAACAAACATTAAATTGATAATAAAAACTTTTTTTTTAAATTCTGGTGATATCTTTCTTACATCTATATATGGAGCGTCCTGAGCAAAAAAAAAATATTTTCTGTAATGATGTCTCCGAATTGGATGAAAATTGGCCCAAAGGAAGCTTTTTATGAGAAAAGCTTAACCCCAAAATTAGAGATTTATTGGAACACTTTTGCGGAAGTTCTGCGCATAAAAGGGTCAAATTGTGAATTTTTAAAATTTTTAAAGTTTTAGGATAGAGCTTTAAGATTTTTTTCAAATTTTCAGGTTTTAAAATCCCTTTTGAAAATAATTCTGAAAAATTCTTTTTTCAACATTTCTTTACAAACAAGAAAGAAAGTCGGTCAAGCCCGACTAAAACATACTCTGTACCTGTGAAGTGCTGCCCATCACCGTTGCGACCAGTGCTGCCCATAATTGTTTGTTTTCCTTATAACTCTTCAGCCGTTCATCCGATCTTTACCATTACTTTTGCGGATCGATAAATAATCCTGATTATTAAATATGTCCAGCAGGAACGAACCTTCTATCTATAAAACTGTGGGACATATGACGTTTTTTTTCCAATTTGTAAGGGCGGGAGGGGGCGTGGCAAAAATTGAAAGTAAACTTGATCTGCCTGCAAGTGTAAGAAGCATATGTCCCATACTTGTCAAACCTCTATTTCTTACCATTTCTGAGATCTGTTTGTTCATACGGACAAAAGGACAGACGGACAGACAGACAGGCAGACGGACGGACAGACGGACATGGCTAGATCGACTCGGCTGTTGCTGATCAAGAATATATATACTTTATGGGGTCAAAGATGCTTCCTTCTGCCTGTTACATATTTTTGCACAAGCTTAATATACTCTGTGTACAACTGGTACAGAGTATAAAAATTGATTTCTTCAAAAAACTTAGCCTAGCAAAAAAGACCCTTCCTTGAAAAATTTTCAAAAAAATATGTGTAATAGCCGCATCTGTTTCAAACATTTTAGGTGGCTGAATATGTCGGTAGAAGAAGTTTTATCCATTTTTGTCATGTTATCTCAAAAAAATAAGCTATCGAGCTGCAACTTTGCTCAGAGATTTCTATTAGCTGCACACTGCACATATGTCGGAACCTCGAAAATCGGATGGTCACTTCTTGTAGCTGTCAGATAAATTTTTTTTTATAGTTTTTCTGTTTCTGTTTTTTTTTTTAATTTTCCATTGTCACAAGACATAAGATTTATAATTTAAGTCATTGGTCACAAAATTAGGTCAGTGGTCACAAAAGCTTCAAGTATATTTAAACTTCGACACAGACGAAATTTGCTTTGCTTTCTCGTTTTGCGGTCTAGCTTCGCTATTTTTGGACCTACCCGGTTCCCCGAGGTGAATACGGTGGTTGAGGCATGATTACGTTGTGGTTTGTAGCCAAAAAATCACGAACAAGCATTGAAGTGTGAGCTGGTGCATTATCGTGATGCAGAATCCACGATTTGATTTTTCACAATTCCGCTTGTTTGAGCCGTATTGCTTCACGCAAACGTTGCATTACTTCCTTGTAGTATTCCTTATAAACTGTACGACTTCTTGGCAGAAACTCATGATGCACCACACCATTGTAATCGAAGAAAAAACGGTGAACAAAACCTTCACATTTGATCGAACTTGGCGTCCTTTTTTCGGACTTGGTCTGGCCGCTTCCATTGGGATGATTGGGCCTTGGCTTTGATGTCATAACCATATACCCACACCCAAAAAAAAGTAGTCATCAAAATGACACTATTTAGTCATCAGCTTGAAACTATTGAGTATCAAATTCTCTTTAATATTCCAAGTATTAAGTTGATATTTTCGAAAGTATTAAAATGATATTTCGAAATTATCAAATTGATACGATCTAGTATCAGGCTGACACTATTTTGTATTAATTATTTAGTATCAATATGATACCTACACCCAAAAAAAAGTAGTCATCAAAATAACACTATTTAGTCATCAGTTTGAAAATATTTAGTATCAAATTCTCTTGAATACTCCAATGATATTTCGGAAATATCAAATTAAAACTAACTAGTATCAGGCTGACACTATATTGTATTAATATTTTAGTATCAATTTGATACTAACAATTATCATTTTGATATTTTGACTTTCAAGCTTTTGGTATCATTTTAATACTAACTTTTCTCAATTTAATATTTTGTCTTATCAAGTTTGAAATACCAATTCAGTTATCAGCAAATTGCCATTAAAACTAAACCACCAACATCTAGAAACTAATTTACTTTGTTCTGTACTTACAAAATTTATTTTATGACTATGGGAAACATTGTACTTTTACATTTCAACGCGGATGTTATTCAAATACAGTAGTCACTGTGAGGAAGTGCATCATGCGATCCTTATTGACATAACAGTCCGCCCTTCTGATTTGGTGCTGTCCCAATTATGATGGCATTATCATCCCTGCTCGAGAACTTTCTTTAATAATGGTTTCGAAACCGAATGCGAACCACGGCTCAACTGGAGCTGACTTCGATTCTGTCATCTTGGATGGCGCAGAAACAGCGTGGAGTATGTCCACTCTAAAAAGTTATATTTGTTATTTACAAATTTGTGCAAGGAACGATGTATATATAGCTGCTTACCTTGTAAATACCGAGCTTGTGATCCATATTGAAATTCATAAGTTTAATCTTTAACACGTCGTCTTAGGGATTGTTTTACATAGCGTTTAGTTTAAGCAAATTATCGATGTGCTTGCACTAAAATCAAAAGCGCCTACTGGTCTGCCAGCTCAGCTAGCTTCGTTTCACATACGAGCATGACATTTCGAATTTTCAAACTTTCATAAATAAAAATGTGTTCATAAATAAAAACATAAATAAAAAGTATCAATTACTTTTGCGTATCAAATTAATTACCAAGAAATCTTTTTGATACTTTCTAGGACTATATTGATACTAAAAAATCGATACTAGTTTTAGTTTCATTTTGAGACAACGTGTATCAAATTGACATTGATACCAATTTTTTTGGGTGTAGATCTCGAAAACGAAGAGCTAGAGCCACCTAATTTTGTATGTAGACTACCATTGTCCCTACGCAGATAAAGTCTATTTCAAATTTTGGCCACGCCCCCTCCCGCCCACAATAAAAATTGTTGAATAACTTCAACAATTTTAAAGATATCAAGCTCATACTTTGCAGTGTAGTGTATGTTCCCAATATCTGCAATCTCTGAAAGTTTCATAAAGATCGGATAGTACATGGCAGAGTTATAAAGGTTATAAAAACGTTGCCTACTTTTCTGCGCTACATGCACTTTCTGCTCGCATAATGTTGAACTGGTCACATTAATGTTAATGCTTTGATAATTAACATAGGGAAAGGCTATTAAACACTAATTGCCGACTTTAACTTTCGCTCTCGTTTGAGACAAAGTGGAGCACTTTATTCCATTTTCAACCCAAAATTTAAAACATAATCTTTGATCCATTTTTCCCAAAGTCAAAAATCGAAGAACACACAAA
The DNA here is from genome assembly GCA_018904265.1 of Lordiphosa collinella. Classification (NCBI taxonomy): domain Eukaryota; kingdom Metazoa; phylum Arthropoda; class Insecta; order Diptera; family Drosophilidae; genus Lordiphosa; species Lordiphosa collinella. The sequence continues at coordinate 190,077 of JAEIFV010000421.1, read as the reverse complement.
AACGTGACTAACCTTTTCAGTTGCCAAAAACAAACTACCAATCGAAATTGGCTGCTAATGCAAACATATGATATACATATGTGTCCGAATATAACAAATACAAAATATCGATAGTACATTCCATTACAGCCCGCGAAAATTCAAAATTCACCAATTCCTTTAAACACACCTAGTATATTCTTGATCAGCATGAATAGCAGAGTCCATGTAGTCATTTCCGTCTGTTTTTCAGTCTGACTGTCCGTATGAACTCACAGATCTCAGGGATTGTGAGAGATAGAGGTTCGATGTGTATGGGACATAAACTTCTTATAGTTGCAGGCAAATCGAATTTATTTATAATTATTGCCACGCCCCCTCCCGCCCTCGCAATTTAGAAAAAAGTTCATATCTCTGAAAGTTTTATAGATAGAAAGTTCGTATCTTCTGGATATATTTAGTATACGGGATTCATTAACGATCCCCCATAAGATTGGTAAGGATCGGGCGAAGAATGTTCGCTGGTACAGCGCAGTAGCAGCGCTGCTTTCAGCTGCACTTGTAAAAAAATTCTCCAATACTTTCTCAATAAGTTTTTATACCCTTGCAGAGGGTATTATAAAATTGTGCGGATGTTTGTAACGCATTGAAGGAAGCATTTCCGACCACAAAAGTATATATATTCTTGATCAGCATGACGAGCTGAGTTCATTTAGCCTTGTGCGTCTGTCCGTCCGTCCGTCTGTCCGTCTGTCTGTTTCTATGCTATCTCCTCCGTCAGTTTGAAAGCTATCCTCACCAAACTTTGCACGAAGTCTTCTGGTACATATACGCTGCACATTTGTCGGAATTGGCCGGATCGGATGACTATAGAATATAGCTGCCATAGGATTGATCAGACGAAAAACTAGTCTTAGTGAGAAAAACTTTTTTTTGTTTTTAATGGAAACGTCCTTATCATTGGCATACACTTATTTTATATATTTTTACACAATTTCACAAAGTTTGGTCAAAATCGGATGACTATAGAATATAGCTGCCATAGGAACGATCGGTCGAAAAACTAGTTCAAGTGAGGAAAATTTTTTTAAAAAATAAACGTCCTTTTTATTGGCAAATTCTTATTTTATATACTTTAACACATTTCTACAAAGTTTTATCAAGATCGGATGACTATAGCATATAGCTGCAGTATGAATGATCGGTCGAAAAAGAAGTTACAGTGAGAAAACATTTTTTGTTTTAAATGGGATCGCCTTCAAAAATCTTAATTTACAGTGTTTTATGCTTTTCCATGATTTCACCAAGTTTGGTCGAAATCAGACATCTATATAGTATAGATCCCATTGAAAAGTAAGGTCCAAAAAGTAGTCTTAGAAAAACTTTTTAGTTTTCAATGGAAGCTGCAAGGGTATGCAAAACTTCGGCCGAGCGGAAGTGAACTTTCCCCTATTTTTTTTTTTAATCGTACTTTAAAGTATATTACTAACATAATACAACTTCTAAACTTAAATTAAAATTTATTTAACTTACAAAACAAATTTGGAATGTTTAGAAATGCGATGGTCGATGTAAAAATTTTACAAACAAAGGTGGGCCAAACAATAGTTTTTTTTTCAACTAACGTTGCAATGAGGCCTGTTTTGTGTCCGATTTAATATAAATGACAATGACAGAGTTAATGATAATCTTATTTTAATTTATGATTATTTTTATAACAATAGGATATTTCTTTAGCTTTTAATATCATTGAATTTGAAACAACTTTCAATGCAATTTAATTGTGTTCAACTAATCCACTTCTAGAACTGTTATACTAATATTTTTGAGATAATTGTTTGCTTCTTTGAGTTTATTTTCTGTTCTTTAAAAAAAGATATGTTTATAAGGCGAGATTCCAGAATTTATCAAATATTTTTTCATGGGGGTTAATGTAAAGCATAACATAGACTAGACCAAAAATAACCATTATAAAGCGCATTAACAAACTCATAAGCATTTGCCAAACGAAATCCCCATAGATGGCAGATATATTTCACCTCCATAAATACTAATTTGAAGAGGCGCAACATGCACAAAAAATGCAAAAACAAATCACGAGAAACGCACTACAAAATGCATCAGGCAACTTCAGCACAGATTGCTCATTTTTCCATACATTTGGTCTAAGTGAATTCAGCCAGCTGAATTATGTGTGTATGTGTGTGTGCATTATTTTGCATATGCAAAAGGCCCGATGCCAAATCCAGGTGGAGGCCTCTTCGAGCGAGTGAAGTGCATGGCTAAAATGGTTGGTTGGCTGGCTGCCCCCTTGGCGCACATACAGGCAGATTTAGTGTGGCACTGTGGCAGCTTTTATCTTGTCGCGTTCCTTCTGGCCCAGCTCTAGGGATCAAGCGGCAGGTAAGAAGAGCAACAGCAACTCGTGTACATTTGTTCATATGAAAATGCCAGCTCTAACTCCGAATCCCATCAGCCTCGGCTAAATGTGTAACAGCAGTTACTTAGCATGCCCCCACTCCCCCTCCTCCTGCTGTGCGGTCGTTACTTCATTGGCTCAGTCCCCAGACGCAGGGCGTACGCTGCTGCGTTTTCATTGTTTTGCTGTGCTTTTTATTTTTTCGCCACGTATTTTCTTTTAATGCGCTGCGGATTCTCCATAATATATGGAGAGAGAGAGAGAAAGAGAGTGTGTGTCCCTATCTCGCCACACTTTTATGCTAATTAAGTTTATGCTAATTTAACTTATTGCCACTAAGTTGGCCCACATATGCGGCCAGCCGCAAAAGCCAGTGCACTTTTTCGTAGTTTGCCAAAAATGGCCACTGTTATTGAATTGCTCATGCGGTGAAAAGGATCCCAAGTAATTTATTTGATTAAAAGCAACTGCACAATTATAAGAACAGTAATTAAGTGTTGCTAATGCCGATTAGGTAAGTAAGGATGGAGCTTAGGGTATACAGTTAGCTTGATCAAATGAAAGGGCACATAGTTACAACTCTCCAATATTCTAATACGTAAGAAAATCAGTCAAGTTCGAATGTCAAGAATATAGCTGATCGTTTTTATGCGTGACGCCTTACAAACTGTGTGAATAATTACAGTGTTACAAAAAAACGAGAGCGTAAGTTAAAGTCGGTCCTGCCCGACTTCAATATACCCGTTACTCAGGGCAATTAGTGTTTAATAGCCTTTCCCTATGTTAATTATCAAAGCATTAACATTAATGTGACCAGTTCAACATTATGCGAGCAGAAAGTGCATGTAGCGCCAAAAAGTAAGCAACGTTTTTTATAACATTTATAACTCTGCCATTTATTATCCGATATTTATGAAACTTTCAGATTGTAGATATTGGGCACAAACGATTCACTGCAAAATATGAGCTTGATATCTTTAAAATGGTTGGATTTATACAACATTTTTTTTGTGGAGGCGTGAGGGGGCGTGGCGAAAATTTGAAATAAACTTGATCTGCGTGGGGACAATAGGAGACTACATACTAAATTTGGTGGCTCTAGCTTTTCTAGTCTCCGAGATTTAGGTAATCATACTGACAGACGGAGGGAAGAACATGGCTATATCGACTAGGCTGTTGATGCTGATCAAGAATATATAACCTTTATGGGGTCGGAGATGCTTCCTTCTGCCTCTTAATTACGTTTGCACGACTTTAGTATACCCTCTTTAGTCAACTTATGAATGGGTATAATAATAGGGGAAAGTTAACTTCGGCTCGGCCGAAGTTTTGTTTACCCTTGCAGCTTCCATTCAAAACAAAAAAGTTTTTCGAACTAAGACTACTTTTTGGACCTTTCTTTTCTGTGGGATCTATACTATATAGATGTCTGATTTCGACCAAACTTGGTGAAATCATGGAAAAGCATAATACACTGTTAATTACGAAATTTGGAGGCGATCCAATTTAAAACAAAAAAGTTTTTCGCACTAGAACTTATTTTTCCACCGATCAGTCATACTCCAGCTATATCCGATTCTGATAAAATTATTTAGAAATATGATAAGGTATATAAAATAAGAATATGCCAATAAAAAGGACGTTTTCATTTAAAACAAAAAAGGTTTCCTCTTTCGAACTAGTTTTTCGACCGATCGTTACTATGGGAGCTATATGCTATAGTCATCCGATTTCGACCAAACTTTGTAGAATTGTGTTAAAAAATATAAAATAAGTTTATGGTAATGGGTAATGGGTAATGATAAGGACGTTTTCATTAAAAGCAAAAAAGTTTTTCTTACTAAAACTAGTTTTTCGACCCACCGTTCCTATGGGAGCTATATGCTATATTTATCCGATTTCGAACAAATTTTGTAGAATTGTGTAAAAGTATATAAAATAAGAGTCGGCCAATGATAAGAACGTTTTCATTAAAAAACAAAAAAGGTTTTCTCACTAGAACTAGTTTTTCGACCGATCGTTCCTATGGCAGCTATATGCTATAGTCATCCGATTTCGACCAAACTTAGTGAAATCATGGGAAAGGATAGTAAACTAGGTAATACGTACTTTGGAGGCGTTTGCATTATAAGCAAAAAAGTTTTTCTCACTAAGACTAGTTTTTCGACCGATCGTTCCTATGGCAGCTATATGCTATAGTCATCCGATCCGGCCGGTTCCGACAAATGTGCAGCGTATTTGTACCAAAAGACTTCGTGCAAAGTTTGGTGAGGATAGCTTTAAAACTGACGGAGGAGATAGCATAGAAACAGACGGACAAGGCTAAATGAACTCAGCTCGTCATGCTGATCAAGAATATACATACTTTATGTGGTCGGAGATGCTTCCTTCAATGCGTTACAAACTAGTTCTTGTGGGAAAAACTTTTTTGTTTTTAATGGAAACGTCCCTAACGTTGGCATATATTTATTTAACATACTTTTGCACAATTTTGTCAAAATCGGAGGACTACAGCATATAGCTGCAGTATGAATGATCGGTCGAAAAAGAAGTTCTAGTGAGAAAACCTTTTTGTTTTGATTGGGACCGCCTTCAACTTTCGTAATGAACAGTTTGTTTTGCTTTTTCATGATTGCACTAAGTTTGGTCGAAATCGGACATCTATAGCTCCCATAGAAAAGTAAGGTCCGAAAAGTAGTCTTAAAGTCAAAGCCGAGCTCGGCCGAGCCGAAGTTAACTTCCTCTAATTTTTTTTTTTTGCTTAAAGCCGGGTATCCAGCACCGCGAAATCAAAAAATTCTTGGCAAAGTTTATATGAAAACAAGAAAGAAAGTCGGTCAAGCCCGACTATAGTACCTGTGAAGTGCTGCCCTAAACCGTTGCGACCGGTGCTAACCATAATTGTTTGTTTTCCTTATAACACGACCATCGTCCATCCGATCTTTACCATTCCTTTATCGAATCTATAAATAATCCTGATTACTATATACATATGTCCAGAAGGAACGAACCTTCTATCTATAAAACTGTGGGAGATTTGAAGTTTTTTCCCAACTGTGGCGGCAAAAATTGAAAATAAACTTGATCTGCCTGCAAGCATAAGAAGTTTTTGTCCCACAGACGTCAAACCTCTATCTCTTACTATCTCTGAGATCTCTGCGTTTATACGGACTGACAGACAGACTTGGCTATATCGACTTGGCTGTTGATGCTGTTAAAAAATATATATACTTTATATCAGGGATGCAAACCGATTGGAAATAAGGACTTGTTCGGTTCAGAGGTTCTCATAGTTTTTGAACCACCGGTTCGGTTTATTACATGGTTTTAGAAGCCAACAGTACCACGGTTTCGGTTCGGTTTAGTGGTTCAGTCATTATTATGCATTTTAAGAAGCCTAGTTTCTGTTTTTGCAAATAACCCCGATCCTCACTAAAATCTGCACGGAAAGGAATTCGCAACGCACTTTATGTTCTTGGATGCCGAAAATCTCTAAAATTTCAACTCTTAAAGCCTTTGGTTGACCAAAAAAAAAAGTATTAGCGTCGCAATTTTGCTTTACCCTGAAAATCTTCTCGTAATGAAAGTCATTTTCTTAGATTGTTTGTAAGTCTGCGAAAGCAAGTCCAAGAAAACTTTCGTGTTAGTTGTTCTAAGATTGGTGGAATGAAGCACCAAGCCCTAACCCTTTAAGCAATTGTGAAGTCTCACATTCAAAAATATCTTTAAATCTGTTCAGAAAGTATTTGTTTTGAACTTTTGAAGCTGCAGAAGCTTGAAAAACTATATACCTAGGTGGGAAATACAATTTTATGAAAAATAAAGTTGGATCGAACACATTATAAAGTGCTAGTTCGGGTTTTAAGAGGTAGTACACCCCCGGCTATTGTTTGAACCAACTCTATTTGGTCTAGCTAATCCATTATATTTAGAAGGAAAGAGTTCGTGCCTAACTTACGAGAGCTTGCTTCCATCCCGATTCTTATTCATGTGCACGCTGAGCGAACCGCATGGCTTCATCCTTTCCCTATTTAAGCTATTTACTCCATTCATAAATAATATTTACAACTTTAAAATCTTTCGAATTATTCGGTCCAATTTTGCGTCAGATATTTATGTAAATTGCATTTAAAGTAATAAATCAGTTTTAATCAGCCCCACAATTCAGGCAGCTCAGACGTCGCTTTCGCGCGCCGCCGCTGTCATTGACTCTGGTCTCCGTTGCCTTTGAAGCGATTTTTTTATAAAGGGATGCCGGTATACATAAATGAACATCTGTCTGTGTCTGTGACATAAACAAATGCATTGCGTATGCATGAGACTTTATTAAAAATGCCCAATAAATGAATTTCTCTGTGTCGAAATTCGTCCATTTAAGTGCATAAAATTGAAAGTTGTACACATAGAAAGCAAAGCCAATCGATAATACAATATAAGACTGAGTGACTGTCCATGGGCATTTTATATTTATATTTTAAATTCGACTGTTGTAAATGCAAAAAAAATTAAAAATTAAAGGACTTTATTTTGAAATATTCAGCCAGTGAAAGAGGCTTATGCAGATTGAAAGGGGGAAAAATGATTGAACAGGTAGTGGGATATGTTGAGTACAATTTTTTTTGCTTGGAAAATAGCAATTCATATTTTGGGTTAAGTCGATCAAATATTCTTAAAATTCAGTACCACTGCTAGCCAATTGATTATGCCATCGCAACAATTTTAAAATATTTTCCACCATGCCGTTTAATTTTCCCTTACATTAAGTACAAATACCCATCATTAATGGAAACGTTATTCAACCATTTTTATCTGGCCCAGGCATAAAGATGAGGGAGGAGGCCAACACTTAACGTGTTGCAATTCTGAGGGGAAGCCAAGTTGCAGCGAGCAGCACATTTCGTAAGCAATAAATTGACCAAGCCTGCCAGCTACCCCGCCATCTTCTTACTTTAAAAAGCATTTGGCGCTGCCGCCACCCAATTGAAACCATTCCACGAAGCCACTCGAAGCGGCGACAACGCTAAAAAGATACCCGGAAATGTTACAGGAAACAAAATGACTTAATGGCCGCGATTGCCACGACATGGCAGCGTTCCATGGTCCACGGGCCAGAGCAGCTAGCCGCCATTCATTGCTGTCGCTGAGGTCAGCATAAGCAAAATAATAAAAACATATATTAAAGAAAGGTTATCGTGGACTATGACACGGATTGGCTATGCTCTTGCAAAGGAATCAGTTATGTCTTGCTTGGTTTCAGTTTACCTCCCTCCCATTTTCGCCAGCTTCACCGGCTATAAAACAAATCCCAAAAGTTGCTTACAAGTACAGGAGGAAGAACGCTCAGGGAAGACGATCATGCAAGCCGCTGTCCGAGACCTAGATTGATGAACAATCCGGTAGGAAGATGGAAATAGGTTTCTATCTTCTTCTTCTTCTTATTTGGTCCAATATTTCAATCACAACCGTTTGCCGGCCTCGGCCGCTGCCCGCTACTCGCCTCTGTCTTCTGCGAGCTGGCACCAGTTGGCCAGTTTAAGCGCCTGAATGCCTTTCAACACCTAATCTTTCGGGCGTCCAAGCCTTCTTACTCTCCCTGATCAGACCCGTCTGAGAGGGGCCCGGAGCCCGCATTTTTGGCGAATTCTTAAATAAACTATGTGCAACATGAGAAAACCCCCCGGGCCCGGAATCCCCTTTCGACTGGCCTGTCCCTAATTCGTTCGCCCTCCGATTGAACACTTTTAAGGTTTCTGTGCGTTTGCCAATTGCAGCAAATGTGCTTTAAATTTTAATTATATGTGACAGAAATAAAGAAATAAAAAGAAACCATTTGACAGGAAATAAAAGTTATAAATTGGTGAAACCACCAAACCAAAAAAAGGATGTTTGGGAAAAATTATAAGTTCCGGTAATGAAAGACAAGGCCCATGCAAAGAAGTGTTGTCATGTTCCTCTCAGCGTGGCAAAGTGGGCTGTTGTAACTCCATTGCGTTAAAAGAACTGTGGCGACTCTGCCACCACTAGTCACGAGCGACAATCGATTACCACACTATCACGAAGCTCATCATCTCTCATCTCGAGTAGGAGTCAGGGTGTATCAAACTTGTACAGCTGGACAACGAGGAGAGCTCCAAATATGGCAAACGATGCCACCTTGGGCCTCATTTCCAATCACTCAATCGAGTACCAACGACCACAAATGACCAGCTTATCCTCGAAACGCTCTTTGTTGGCATTTACTGCCAGCTTGAGCCATCTACAAGATCTCGAACAAACGTGCCTGCGCACACAGTCGTGTAACTAACACCGCTGTCGCCAACATGCGACGTCTAGCTACAGACTTTCGCATCCGCACATCAACCGAAACACAACCGATTCTGGTTCAGTCATGTCTTCTACGTACACGCCTGTGAACCTAATCGTCAAACTCCTCATCTGAGGCAGCGACAAAGACTTCAACGCGAAGCAACAAAGTCCTCATTTGAGGCAGCGACAAAGCCTTCAACGCGAAGCAACAAAGTCCTCATCCGAGGCACAGCGATTCTGGTTCAGTCGTGTCTTCTACGCACACGCCCGTAAACCTGAACAACAAAGCCCTCAACGCGAGGCAGAGATGTCCTCAACCGAGGCAGCACGAAGTCCTCAACCGAGGCAACACGAAGTCCTCAACCGAGGCAACACGAAGTCCTCAACCGAGGCAAAACGAAGTCCTCGACCAGAGGCGACTTCAAACATCAACCTCAACAAGAGGCAACATGATCCCGGCTCAATCCATCTTGCTCATCGACGCCCACTCGAAGCAAGCATCAACCTCAACGGAGGCGCTCATCCCGGCTCAAGCGATCTTGCTTAACGACCCCCACTGAAGCAACCACCGCTCGACGCACTACGCTAATCTAGTTTTACCCTCTATCATTCGCTCCCCACGGTCCTGGAGGGGGAGTACTGTGGCGACTGCCACCACTCGTACGGCGACAATCGTTACACATATCACGAGCTCATCATCTCATCGATGTGCAATAACAAATTTTAAACTAATGTTGATAAATAGTGATTTAAGACAACTTAACTTAAGAGGAGGTGGACACCGTTGCCCGAAAAAGACCGGTAGAATATTGCCTTAACTGCGTGCTTACTTAGTGCATGATTCGTAAGTGTAGAAAAACGCTTCAAAACTTGCGTGCTTGAATCGTGCTTATCGGAGGTGTCCCAGAAATCTCTTCAAACCATATTTCAACACAAAAACAATTCTGGGTGTCCAAGAAATCTCTTTTAGTTGGTTTCAAACCTCTTGTATTTTGTTAGGAAGCGTACCTTCGCCAACTTAGCAAAGACACAAACAGATCGGCAAGTCTGAAACCGTCAATATCGGGGGTGACACAGAAATCTCTAGAGATTTTGCCGACGGTTGGTTTGAAAATCTCTCAATAAATCCGTCGGTGCCACAGAACCGAGAGATTTCGTTTTCGAAAGTCCAGTTAAAAGGTGTTATTTGGTTGGTTTGTGTATTGGCTTTGGTTGTTTCCTCCAAACGTCCTCTTTGTGTATTGGTTGGTTTGCCAAAATCTCTAACAAATTCTGTCATAAGATTGGTTTCGGTTGGAATGTGGTTGGAGAGATGTGTCATCTGTATAGTATGAACAGAAACTGTTATCAAATATTGAGAGACGCAGCCCTGTTTTTGTGTTGGACCATAATCTTAAAAACTTTCTAGTAAGAAATCTATCGAATCTTTCGAAAAGATTTCTAGGACACCCCCGGATAAGATTTTTATTTCGTGAATCTCTCGTGATGTGAAAGAATATTGTTAATAGTAAATTCCAAGGCGTCCCGACCCGTCTCCGACTCAAAATTTCGAACTCAATCTTTTACCAACCCAGATCATTAACTTGATTTGACAGAGTGGTATACCTATGTAAGGTGGCAACCTTATCCATGAAGCGCGGTTTGGCATCCCTCTCTTATCGAAACATGGTCATTCCTTTTTTTACTCATACAGACTGTAGCTTAAGTCGAGCGGTTGGAGTCGTGAGTCGTCAGCGAGCAGCAGCAATTGAATGAAGCTGTCAAGCTGTCAGTTGTCAAAGAAGTCGTTTTCGGCCTAAAGTTGAAAGTTATAATCCGTAACATCGTCTAAATTAACTCTCAGTTGTTAAGTTGAACTCTCGTTTAATATTCAAACTATTTTGTGAAACTCATTATCAAACATCAATGTATCCTCTTATTTAACTGTTCGTCCAAATTATTATTAATAAATGATTTATAAACTAAATAAATCTTACACGTATTATACTTATCAGAGACCTGCAACGATCCCCGAATGTTCGTTCACACTCGTGCGTTTACTTGGCTTGGTTGGACTCGTCGCCTTTGTTCGACACACTCGAAATGATCGCAAGGGCAGCAATGGCCAAGCCTTTTCGACACTCTACTCTAGTTTACTCGAACGCGCAGCATAATATACTCGTACGTACTCTGCTGGTTGACGGCGAGCTTCGACAAGCCTCTTAAGCAATTGTTATTGTCTTTTGAAAATTTCAAGCAACAGCACGCCACAAAAAGGAAAGAGAAAGAGTATGCAAAATACAAATGCAAAAAATAGGCCATCATGCTATCTCTTTAGCTCTTACAAATTGTACTCGTGGCGGCTCGTAGCAGTTCTCTGCTATCAATTATAAGATCCATGCCTCATACTATACTGCTTCACGAAAAGGGGACATATCGGCCAAAAATATGGGAGAAAAGAAGCAACGAAATCCTAAAAAGGGACTTAAAAGAGTGATCAAATTTTATAGAATACCATAACAGAAGACCTTGAGTACATATGTGTGTCCAAATGGGCCTTACCGTATTACCAGGCGCCACGAAAGCACATTACAAGATCGATGTTCTCTCTAATACTTTGAAAGCTGGCGCCTTCAAGTATCGATTACAAGCCTGTATACTTTTACATAAGCTTGGCCGTTTTCGTAGGCTTCCTGACTTCAAAACAGAGTTCGTTGTAAGCGGGAAAGTTGGCGGATAACAGAAAACACTTGGGCTTTAGATTACTAGTCCAGATACTATTTGAGAAAATGTTGGCGAGGAAGTATGCGTTCAGCTCACAAGACGATACACAATTTGGAAATTTGTGTGTGGAATTGTGGACTTCTGTAAAACTTCACACACTTGGTGTAAAGACTTGTAAAGCAGCTACGTTACAACCTGGCATACTTTTTAGTGCAAGGTGTATCGGATTGTAAAGTGGATTTCAAATCTACACACTAGGTGTATGAAGTTGTAAAGTAACTGGAATACTACTTTGTCAACAGTGAATATATGGAGCTGTAATGTATGTAAAAATTGCCTCGGTTGTTGGCGCCAGCCGCACACAGTTGTCTCGCATCAGCGCAGGGCGCAGGTAAGTCGCACAAGCAGTAAACAAAACAGGTGCAGTGTGCGCGATCGAGACGACTGCAAAAGCAAATGTATGCAGTGTGTGTCTGGCTTGCCTACTGGAGCCTCGCCAATAAGGGGTTGTTGTTGGACTGCTCCCAAACTCAAATCTTATGCCCACCGCTGGTTAAAGATATAATAGCATAGTGACAAGGGCGGCAGCTATGGGGGCAAGGCACTTTGAAATTGAAGAAAAAGCCCTATTCAGCATATAAACTAAAACTGGTCATCCAACATTCAGTGAAAGTATTTCCTCAAAATCGACCAATTTGTCACCTTTTTGTATCCCTTTTTTTCAATATTAGCATCTTTTGGAAATTTAATTTTGGGAAAACTGGTTATTGTTATTGTACCGTGTTCAGTGTTACCACAATTTTAAGCCAAAAAGTTGCTAAGATTGCAAAAATAATATATAATAAGTTCAAATAGGTGACAACACTGCTCTTAATGTCACAAGTATGACACATCTTTTATGTGAACAAAAACTACTCAAATTTTTGATATGCAATATTTCTGTTTAGAAATGTGTATACAAAACGTAGCGAAAATGACCCATTACGTGGGCGCTTACTGTAATGCATGTTGTGGACCAACCTCATTCAGCTCTGCGCCGCTGGGTAGTGTTCACATGTCCAAATCGTAAAAGTAAAGGGAAATGGGAGAACGTCTGTATTCCTTCCAACAGCATAGCGTATTTTTAAAATCGATGTATTAAAGGAAACGAAATAAACTCCTATACACTGTAACGAACCTTTGCAGCTGGGCGTAGCTCAGGGGTGCTAGGGGATCGCTTCAATAAATTTATATTGAAGAATTGCCAGAAATAAGAAGACAACGATTTAAATGTACTTTAGTCTATATTTGGGTTGGTGTAAATCACTCAGTAATAAGCCTTAAGCTAAGTTCACAATTTGTGATACACTTCAGTTTTTAACTTCCCCGTTCGCCCGTTTGCGCTTGCTCCCGGACCGACTTCGAAGTATTCGATCAGTTCCTTGTGCCCGTCCGTCTTCTTCGTGCTATTTTCCTCGACTCTACAGGACTTCCGCACTACCCACTGGCTACCGTTGACCTCCTGGCAAATTACCGTCGAGCCAATCGCTTCGACTTCCCGCAAGATTCCGTCACTCTGCCTTCTCGGTTACCGTTCGCTCGCACTTAGGTTCACAATAATTTCTGCCGCTCCGCGCACTCGTAAATCTCCGACTGTCCCGTCTTCTGGATAGCCGCTTCTTTTATAGCTGCTCCGCAGGCCCCGTTCCGCTGCTCCAAGCAGGGCCTGTGTGATTCCAGACACCGTTATACGTTTTCAAACGGGGCCTGCCTGGCTTCCTCTGCCTCTGCTGCTGTTTCAGTACCGGGGCCTTTCGATGCTGCCATTGTAACGGGACTTCCGCTGTTTTCGTGCTGCCTAGCAACACATACCATCTGCTCGCTGCCGTCGAGAACATTCTGACCCGTTAGCTTTGTGCCTCTCAGCCAATCCCCGCTCGCCGCCGTCCTCCAGCTGCTGTTCCGTTGAAGCAAGGCCTTTGCCTCTCAGGCCACGGCCCTTGCTCTCCAACTCACCACAGATCGCCCTATCGCTCTTTTCACAACGAGAGAGACCTTTCTCCAATTCGCCGTGAAACCCTGTAACCCTGTTGTGAGGAGTTACTCTTCACAACACTTAAGCTGATGGTTTGAATTTGGTGTTTTGGATTTTATTTGCTAAGTTTTACGATGTTCGGGCTAAAAAAATCGGAATATTCAAAAAAAATATTTTATCGTTTGTTGCATAATCCGTCATTAATTAGGCTATAGCGAATTTACTATTTTTGTATCTACTTGTTTGGTTCATAAATTTAATTTCATACCAATATTAAGGTTCTAGCTGAAACCTCCAAATACTCAACTTAAGATGGATTTTCTAAAAGTGAAAAATATTTGCTCCAAAAGCTGAAAAAGATGACCGGTTGCGTAAAAGTTACTAAGAAAAACTTTTTACATTTTCTAATATGGCTAAACTCTATAAAAAAGCGAACAAACTTTTCAAGCAAGATTATTCAAAGAGCCTAATGGTGGGTAGACCAAATGAGCAAATCCACTCATAATTGCAGTGGTCGCCTATACTTACCATTATAATTATCATCAGCTGCAGGGGTTCTGCCATAATATTGAAACGATTTTGAGGTTTGCATTTCTTTTGTGCCAAAACATATTTCTAATTAAATTAATTAAGCGAAGCGAGAATGTGGCAACTATGCAAGCCAATTAGTGGAAAATGCAAATTAAATGTCTGGCTCAACGGTGGGGCGGAAGTGTGGGGATGGGGTGGGGCAGGCAGATGGCCACCCAATCTGGCACCGTCAAGTTATTGTCTCCAGGCCAGTCACGGCGTTGCCTTGTCCACTCGGGCAGCACTTTGTGGGATGCAATAATTGCGTTTAGACATGTAAGCTTTTGTTTTAAATTTAGTTGTGTGCGTGTGTGTGCTTGCGACAAAGTTAATGACAGCATAATTAAACAAAACTAACAGCAGACTAATAAAATGTGTATACTGCTTGTCGCTCAAGGCCTCACATTCTTCTGCGTCTCTGTTTGTCCCTGTATGTATGTGTGTGTGTGTGTGAGTGCGAGTGTGTGTCGACGTTTGTCAACCAACAATTAAAGTCATAATAAAAGCCGGCACAAGACAGTCATTATACCACCCCCACCCGCATTCCCCACCCCCAGCCACTCTTACTTATGCATAAAGTTCAGAGCAAAAGGGTATACCGTGTAGGTAAAACATGACGTTGACGGTCTACTCGTCCTTTTGTCTTGCCAGGCATATAAATTTCAAAATTAAAGCAAAGTTTAACCTTTGTCCTTCCCTTTGTCAATGCGCATGTGGGTGTGGAAGTGTGTAGTCGACTGTGTGTGTCTGCGAAACCCACATCAAACTCGACATCACGCTGATTTTGGCAAATTAAATCAATCTACATATGTGGCGACAAACCATGACCTTTCTTTGATGGAGAAAATTATTCTAATTTCATTACTATACTTCAGAAATGCAAACAGTTTCTGATCCGAGCTTAACCAAACAGTATCAAGCCCCTATTTTATAATCGGAAACCGAACCGCATACCAAACCAGTGTTCTTACGATACTCGGAACCAGAGAACTGCAACGAGCCGCCAGGAGTACAATCGCTCAACGCTCAAGGCTTGTCTAACTCGAGTATTGCCCTTACTCATACTCAAGTTGACTCAGCGCTTCGGCCGCGAGTCGACGCAAAGCCCCTTGTTACAAAATCGAATTTCTGATGCGAGCCGTCATGAGTAAAGTTCGTTCGGTACAAATACTCGCGATTACTCCTAGCTTCGGCCGCGAATCACCGAGAGTACTTGTAAGTAAAAGTAAAATGGCTTGTCAAGTTGAAACAGCCCAAAAGGGCCAAAGCCGAGTTTCTCTCAATCTCTTGGCTTGTGCGCTTCTAATTTTCGCACAAGAGAAAGGGACCTACAGTATAACGCCGAATCCGAACGGCAGTTTGAGAAGCTTTTCATGGCTAATTACTACAAAGCTCCAACAGCAGAGAGGGGTGACCGGGTGAAAAGTTTATTCAAAGAAAAAACTTTTCATTAGATGTTCCGAGGCGGGATCGAACCCACGACCTCTTGCACTGCGGTCGCGCACACTAGCCGCTGAGCCACCCGGCCACTGAGTACTTGTTGCCGAAGTCAAATATCCGCTGCGATCTGTTTCGATAGACGCTTGTGCACAATCGTCACAAGCACACAAAAAACAACAATTTGTGAGAGCAAAAGAGATATCATGATGGCCTATTTTTATACCCTTGCAGAGGGTATTATAAAATTGTGCGGAGGTTTGAAACGCATTGAAGGAAGCATCTCCGACCACATAAAGTATATATATTCTTGATCAGCATGATGAGCTGAGTTCATTTAGCCTTGTCCGTCTGTCCGTCTGTCTGTTTCTATTCTATCTCCTCCGTCAGTTTTAAAGCTATCCTCACCAATGCTTGCACGAAGTCTTTTGGTACAAATACGCTGCACATTTGTCGGAACCGGCCGGATCGGATGACTATAGCATATAGCTGTCATAGGAACGATCGGTCGAAAAACTAGTTTTAGTGAGAAAAACTTTTTTGTTTTTAATGGAAACGCCTCCAAAGTACGTTTTTCTTAGTTTACTATCCCTTCCCATGATTTCACCAAGTTTGGTCGAAATCGGATGACTATAGCATCATAGGAACGATCGGTCGAAAAACTAGTTCTAGTGAGAAAAACTTTTTTGTTTTTTATGAAAACGTCCCTATCATCGGCAAACATCTATTTTATTTACTTTTACACAATTCTACAAAGTTTGATCGAAATCGGATGACTATAGCATATAGCTCCCATAGGAACGATCGGTCGAAAAACAAGTTCTTGTGAGAAAAACTTGTTTGTTTTTAATGAAAACGTCCTTATCATTGGCATACAGTTATTTTATATACTTTAACACAATTCTACAAAGTTTGGTCAAAATCGGATGACTGAAGCATATTGCTCCCATAGGAACGATCGGTCGAAAAATTAGTTCGAGTGAGGAAAACTTTTTTGTTTTTAATGAAAACGTGTTTTTTATTGGCATATTCTTATTGTATATACTTTAACACATTTCTAAAAAGTTTTATCATTATCGGATGACTATAGTATATAGCTGCAGAATGAATGATCGGACGAAAAAGAAGTTCTAGTGAGAAAAACTTTTTTGTTTTAAATGGGATCGCCTCCAAACTTTGTTATGAACAGTGTATTACGCTATCCATGATTTCGCCAAGTTTTGTCAAAATCAGACATCTATATATTATAGATCCCATAGAAAAGTAAGGTCCAAAAAGTAGTTTTAGTTAGAAAAACTTTTTTGTTTTCAATGGAAGCTGCAAGGGTATACAAAACTTCGGCCGAGCCGAAGTTTACTTTCCCCTATATTTTGCATTTGTATTTTGCATACTCTTTCTCTTTCCTTCTTGTGGCATGTTGTTGTTTGAAGTTTT
Source organism: Lordiphosa collinella (assembly GCA_018904265.1). NCBI lineage: Eukaryota > Metazoa > Arthropoda > Insecta > Diptera > Drosophilidae > Lordiphosa > Lordiphosa collinella. Next base: position 173,215 of record JAEIFV010000421.1, on the reverse strand, counting down.
CAAAAGACAACAACAATTACATAAGAGGCTTGTCGAAGCTCGCCGTCAACCAGCAGAGTACGTACGAGTAAATTATGTTGCGCGTTCGAGTAAACAAGAGTAGAGTGTCGAAAAGGCTTGGCCATTGCTGGCAAAAGGCTTTTTTTGACTCGAGTTATGAAAAGCTTGTCCATATTATTACTCGTACGAAGCAAAGAGCTTAATCGTTCTGACTCAATGTACTTGCAATCATTTCTAGTGTGTCGAACAAAGGCGACGAGTCCAACCAAGCCAAGTAAACGCACGAGTGTGATCGAACATTAGAGGCTTGTTGCAGGTCTCTGCTCGGAACCAAACCGTAAACCGCCAAAGATATCTGCTCGGTTCGGTTTATCTTACTTATAAGATTTATCATGTTTTAGTAGTATGTAATGCTGGGTTTACACCGCGTCACACTGTGACACTATTGTCTGTGACAATTTGTGACAAAGGTTGTCACAGGACAAGAGTGTTTACATTGGCGTCACATAAATTGTGTGTCACAGCGCTGTGACAAGACAAATGAGTACTTTTGGTGTGAACGATTTCTGTCATTGTCACAGAGCGACACAAGGCTAAAACGTGAACATTTAACGAGTTCGTGACCAGTGAGCCAGTTCCACGTATAAAACAACAATAATTAAATAAAAAACAAGTAAGAAAGTCGGTCAAGCCCGACTATACCATACTCTGTACCTGTGAAATGCTGCCCATCACCGTTGCGACCGGTGCTGCCCATAATTCTTTGTTTTCATTATAACTCGACAACCGTTCATCCGATCTCTATCATTCCTTTGGCGGATCGATTATTAATCCTGATTACTAAATGTGTCCAGAAGTAACGAACCTTCTATCTATAAAACTGTGGGAGATATTACGTTTTTTCCAATTTGCGGGGGCGGAAGGGGGCCTGGCAAAAATTGAAAATAAACTTGATCTGCCTGCAAGTATAAGAAGCATAAGTCCCATACATGTCAAACCTCTATTTCTTACCATCTCTGAGATCTGTGCGTTCATACGGACAGACAGACGGACAGACGGACATGGCTTTTGCACAAACTTATTATACTCTATGTACCTTTGGTACAGAGTATAACAATGGTTTATGTTGTTATCTGTAAAAATGCAGACGCTAAATTCTATATTGAATCGACAGCACCTCAGAAAATTGGTCGTTTTGTTGGTCTGTGTTATTTTTATTTTAAAAACTATTCCAGATATTATTCTTTGACAATTTAAGTTCGTATGAGGTGGTTGTCATGCCGGATCTTGAAGCCAAATTACTCAGTATCACCGGAGCACAAAGAAAACCGGCGAACCACTCACAGCCAAGGTCTATGACGCCAGCTGAACCAAGTGACTGAGATGAATGGCGGAGCGGTGGGTCAGCCATTCCAGGTCCGTGTGGATGCGAGTGCGGCGGGCGAGGGACAACTGGAAATATCCATCAATGATGGCGAGGTGCCCAATCATGTTCAAGTGATCGCTGCCTGGTCTCCTTCTCCCCGGAGCAGGCCAAGTCGCATCTGATAGACATGAAGCTCAATAGAGAATGGTATAGCGGCCTCCACTTTACCTAACCTAACATAGGAGCTTATCGAAAGTTGCTGCATCTTTGCGTACATCATTTGTAAATTTGTACAGAATACTTCGCAATTCTCCACTCAACATGGCATAGATTCTTTCTTTGCTTTAAGTCAAATTAATTTTGTTGTCGCAGCAAGAGCACTGATCCTCATCTTCGTCCGGCAACCACAACCCAACTACGGCAAACGCCGCTAGGTCTGGCTCCTCTCAGGAACTCATTTGATGAAACTAAGAGCTTTATTACTGTTTTAATGACCTTTTTACTGTTAACTTGCAGTTTTTACTGGCTCGAGGTCTTGCTATGCTATTGGCATAACTTTAAACAGAGGCACACAACACAACAAAGGAGGCATTTTTGGTCTTTTGCTCCAGAAGTGGCGGCCGTTGGTTGCCCACTGAGTCCAAAGTCCAAAATGGAGGCCACACACTTACAAATTGGAATGGCTGTCTTAAGCCGTCTTTTTGGTGTTTTTGCGCGCAAGCTGCCTTTGGAATTCCCAAACAGTTTTGCCGTCGCGGGCATGGAGAGACTGCTGTTTGGACAGACATTTCAGGCTCAAGATCGCTGATGAGTGAGGATTTGGTCCCTCATGAAACGTCGTCCGATCAACCTAAGGCCTCCTTTGTTGTGTTGTGTGCCTCTGTTTAAAGATTATGCCAATAGCATAGCAAGACCTCGAGCCAGTAAAAACTGCAAGTTAATAGTATAAAGGTCATTAAAACAGTCATACAAAAAAAATAATATTTGGAAGCCTGATTTGATAATATGTTGGAATATATGTCGGTAAAATTCTGAATATGCAAAATATGTCGAATATGCAAAAATAACTTGAAATCCATCTAAATAGTTTATTTGAAACGAATTACTCTGCAATCAGATCTAATTTCGGTCAACCGGTTCAGAATATGTTTTTGCATTAAATCCGGGGTCTACTTATTAGCATTAATTTCACTGAATAACTGGTATTTCGAAGTCGGGCAGGGCCAACTTTCACTTGCGCTCTCGATTTAGTTGAGTGCCGCTAAAGACCGGTGAACTACGGTTAATTAAGAGACAAATCCAGATTTTAAGCATAACATTGCAATTTAACAATTGGTCGGACGCCTTGAAGGAAGCATTTCTTCATACTTAAAGCGGATAGATCAACATCCTATCATCCAAGTTGGTAAAGTCGAATCATGCTTATATTTAGATTGCATTGCTTATAAACTTAAGGTACGCTTAGAAAAACAATAAATGCTTGAATTTTATTCTCTGATCCGTTAAAACGAAAAAGTTATTCACAACTACGTCCATAGCCTTGACAGATTTTGAGTGTGCTTTTGCATTTACCTAAGTTGCTATTCTCTATTGCATGCAATTCTCCCTCAGTGCGGAACCCAGACCAGCCCTTACCTCACCGACACGCGCGTCAAATAAAGCTCGATGTACTCCAGCTGTTTAAATAGAATGATGCACCTATTAATTAAATAGTGCATATTGTGCTAATATTGAAATAGAGCCAGCAATTTCCATTTTACATTTCCCGAACAGTGTATAAAAGACTCGGCTATGATCACAGTCAACCCAACCATGCAGTTGAACAAGCCAACGCTACTGTTGCTGGTCCTAGGCCTCAGTGCTAGCTGTGTGCTGGCCAAGCCACAGCCCCAATTGCTCGCGGATCTGTGGGACCGTTTGGGACAGGCGGGCCAAAACTTCCTCGATCACTTCATTGATGCCACCAACAATGGAGCTGATCTGAAAAATGGCTTCATTGGCGATATACATAATGCCACAAGTCATCTGGCAAAGGAGGCAGCCGAATTGGGGATGCAAATCGCTAAAGCTTTGCATGATGCGGCGGCTGAGGCTCTAGCGAACTACTTAATCAATATAAAAGCAGCGCATGCTAGGCTAGCGGATGCGATTTACAGGGTGAAAGATGTGATGATCCGAATTCCTTTGACAAAAGCTCAGCAGGTAAGATTCTCCTTCAAAAACCTAAAGAGAAATTGTATGGATTACTGACAAACATGACTTAAAGAGGTAAATCGTTTTACCAATTCTAACGATATCGCTCATAAATCGATAAGATTGCATCAAAATGACTTGGAACATTCCCGATGAAATAATTTATCGCTCTCGGTATTTAACATATCTGTTCCCATATCTTCCCTAATTTTTAGACCCTGGCCGACATTAGCCAGGCAGCTTTTAGACTGGCTGATCTATTGGCCGAAATTGGGGATCAACTAGACGGTGAGAATCAAAAACAACTTGGCCGAATCAACGAGAAGTTTTTGGAATGGATCGATGCTCAACTGGAACGTGCGAATAGGGCCGCCGCTGGCAAGGAGGAAGCCTTAGCCCTCATCACTGAGTTCAAAAACGAGTGGATTGAATTATTCCAAAAATGTGTTGAGGAATTCGATGTGATTCAGACACTTTTCGATCAGGAATTGCAACAGTTTCTCTCAACCCTAAGTGAAAACACCAATAATTTGTATGCGGAAATTGAAAAATGCCTGCGTCCTAACTGCGATGCCAGGTCGTGCAGACAAGGTATAGCTTCTGCTTTGGAACTATTGCAGAACTCAGCCTATGACCTAGACAACCTGAAGCAAAACACCCTAGATCTTTTGGAAAAGGGCTTAAGTGCTAGCACTTGTGTGACTGGAATTCTGGACGAATTGGAGTTGGCCAAGGCAAAGATTCTGCTTCAGTTGGATGAGCTTCTTAACTAAATGGACAAAATGGTACGCCAAACACACACGGAATATGAGTAAATAGTTTATGAGAGTTTTAAATTCACTTTGGTGTAGGGTTTAAGCAGCATAATAAAAAATCATCTTTTTCAATGCAAAAAACACTCATTTTGTACTTGTTATATACAGAGCTGGGTAACCCGGAAGCATCTTCAACACTATGATGTATGTTGTGCTGAGTTGATTTAGCCATGTCCGTCCGTCTCTTTCTATGCTATCTCCTCCGTCTTTTAGTACAAATATGCTGCACATTTGTCGGCCGGATCGGATGACTATTGCAAATAGCTGTCATAGGAACGATCGGTCGGATAAAAAGTGTTAGTGAGAAAAACCTTTTTGTGTTTTTTTTTCAAACTTCGTAAACTCAGAAAAAAATTTGCCATGAATTTTAGAAAATCGCCTTATTTTAAAATTTGCCCTGGTACTTAGAAAAATTTTCTCATAAACAGAAAAAGTTTTCCGAAACTTAGAAAAATATGCCATAAAAAGATTTTTTTAGAAAAAAACTTTTCTAAAAACAAGAAAAGGCCAGATTTTTCTGATAATTAGGGTGCATTTTTCTATATCACTTTCTTAAAAATAGGGCAATATTAACCTTTAATTTTAGAGAATAGTAGCCCAAAAAGAGAATACTGTAATATCTTAAAAACATGGAAAATTTTCTGGAACTAATTTTCTTAAAAATATGGCGATGGTAGCCATTGCTTTTAGAAAAAAGATGTTAGATTTCAGGAATTTTTGCTCCACTGCAAAAATATAAGTAGCCATTCAGACGTGCCACTCCAACGCTGTGAAATAGCCTAACCGTCTAAGACGGCCTCCGTCGTTGCGCGCGACAAAGGTCTTGGGTTCTAATAAGGGCTGCAAGCCAAGCTCCGGCTCGCGGGTTCGAACCAAAATTTCGGAAATTTAAGGTTCGAGGTTTTTTGGCGAAGGTTTTGGTTCGAACCTTTGGTTCAGCCCATGCTTTACAAAGTGTTAATAAAAAAATAGGTAAGAGTGGGGCTAACACTCACGGGGCCTTGATGTGAAACATGTTGTGTTCGATAGGCTCCGCTTTTCACATTATTGTGGTTGTGTGTTAATATTTATATACTCAACACTCAAAACTCGGCACTCAGTAATCGATAATAGTACCCCATACTAAGTACTCGACACGACATACTCGATGCGAAGCCAAGTACTCGATACACAGTATTTAATACTCAGTACTCGATTCTAGGCCGCAATACTTAGTACTGAATACTAAGTACTCGATACTAATACTCGATACTTTGTATTTGGTACTCAGCAACCGATGCTAAGTACTCGATACTAAGTACTCGATGCCAAGTACTCGATACTCTGTAGTTGATACTGAGTGTACTCGACTCTAAGTACTCGATACTCTATACTCGATACTCAGTACTCAATTCATAGTACTTAATACTAAGTGCTCCCACTCCCCCTATACGACCACCTTAAAGCCCTAAACAACAACACCACAAAACGTTCTATTTTATGGCTTGACAGCCCTAAAGGGCCAAAGCCGAGCTCCTCTCAATCGGACGCGATTTGTAGATCACATGGGAATATTCAAAATATAATTTATTTGTTAAGTTCAATTTCATTTCGTAATCTGAAATATATTACCATTGCAATGTTAAACTCTTGTTTTTGTGAATCATTTAAAAGCATTGAAGTCGAAGATCTTAAAAAGGCATAGGCTATTGTGCTCTTTATAAGTAATTCTGAACGTTTATCACGATTTTTTTATTAAACTTTTCTGACAATTTTAAGACTCAGTTGCCCAAAACCGACCAAATAACAGAAGAAGTCGCTAGGCAGTAGGTCACAATTTTTTTTTTTTTGTCTATCATTTTTCTTGAACCGAACCGAAACTGTAGGTTTAGAGCAGGTTCAGGTTCAGCTTTTATTATTAAAGAGGATCGGTTCAAGGTTCGGTTCACAGTAAATTAATAGTCGGAATTCCGGGTTCGAACCGGTTCGGTTCAAAACCGGTTTGCAGCACTGGTTCTATTCCCGGACAGTCCCTCAAAACTTTTATTTTTTTAATAAAACTTAATCAAAGCAGCTGGGGTGTTGTTCAGGCGAAGCGGACCTGGACCTGGACAGTGGTGAATCTGGACCGCGGAGGACTTGGACCGTGGTTGAACTTGTGAACGGTGGTGGACCTGAAGTGCGGACGTTGGATTTGGACCTGGAACAGTGGTGGACCTGGACCTGGTAGAGGACGTTGGACTTGGACCTGGACCAGTGGTGGACCTGGACCCATTGGAGGACGTTGGACTTGGACCTGGACCAGTTGTGGACCTGGACCCGGTGGAGGACGTTGGACTTGGACCTGGACCGGTGGGGGATCCGCACGGTGGATCTGGACGGTTTACAACACATGTTTCCGTATACTCTCTCGTCTTAAACAATTTTTTCTGCTTTTTTCTAAATTTTAGGGTGAGTCGCCTTAGGACGGATTTCATAGGCGATTTTCTAATTTAAAGGGCTAATTTGGGACTTTAATTAGGAGTGTATTTCTTTGTTAGATATGCTTTCTCATGATTCCACCTAGTTTGGTCGAAGTCGACTCCGATAGTCATCCGATTTTGATAAGACTTTGTAGAAATCTGTTAAAGTATATAAAATAAGTATATGCCAATAATAAGGACATTTTCATTAAAAACAAAAAAGTTTTTCTCACTCGAACTAGTTTTTCGACCGATCGTTTCTATGGGAGCTATATGCTATAGTCATCCGATTTCGACCAATCTTTGTAAAATCTCCCATGATTTCAGGATACTAAACTAAGAAATACGTACTTTGGAGGCGTTTCCATTAAAAACAAAAAAGTTTTTCTCACTAAAACTACTTTTTCGACCGATCGTTCCTATGACAGCTATATGCTATAGTCATCCGATCCGGCCGGTTCCGTCAAATGTGCAGCGTACTTGTACCAAAAGACTTCGTGCATAGAAACAGACGGACAAGGCTAAATCAACTCAGCTCGTCGTGCTGATCAAGAATATATATACATTATGTGGTCGGAGATGCTTCCTTCAATGCGTTACAAACATCCGGATAATTATATAATACCCTTTGCAAGGGTATAAAAATAAATACTTTTCTCTAATAACACACCACCACAAAAAACATTTGCTTTCTGGGTTATAGTTAAAGGTTTGAGCTTAATATTTGGATGTTCCAAACAAATTTCCTATTTGTGGATATAAATTATATTCCTTGAAAGAATCGCTCTCTTATATATCAGATAAAACTTTTTCTTATCCCTCAGAAGAAATTATTTCCTATTCCCAAAAAGAATTCCTTTCTTATCCCTTAGAAGTAACGCTTCGTACCTGAGTAGCACATTTCTTCCCGAAGGGGGATGTTAATGTGATAATAAAGCGATATCGCTGGAGTAAAGCGATAACTACGAGGAGAAAATGTTTGCTGGGCTGTTATGTGGGTCAGTTTCAATCCGTTTGCACTGAAGAATTTCAAGCCATTTAAACGTGACTGACAAATGCAATTTAGCTTACTGTCTCTCAAGTATCATACCAGGGTAGATTTAATACACCCAATACACTTCTCAGTCGAGTGCCGAGGTCCTGAGTTCGAATCCCAGTAAGGGTAAGTAAAAAAAAAAATTAAAAAAAAAGGTATTTAAAACATATCACAGCAAAAGATGGAAGGGGTTGGGGTGGGGAGAAGCAGCAGCAACACCTCTTAAAACATCCACAAGGGCATCTAAATAAAAATTAAAGTTTTGTTTAGTTTCACCATTTCAAGTCCGATTTTTATGTTTGAGGGCTTGCTTAAGGAAATCGTCTTAAAGTAATAAAAAAATAAATTTTGTTTATCCATTTGCATTTTTAAATTAAAAAAATAAGTTATTAAATTTAAAAAAAGAAGGTATTTGTTTCAACCTATCACATTTATGTCTGAAAATTAAACTTTTGGCCAGGTTTCTTCTTGTTAAATTCCCCTTAAACTTTTCATTAGGTGCAGAAACCAAAAAGTTATGAGAGTTCAAATGAAGGCAACTCTTGAAAAAATCAAAGAAACAGTTTATCGATAATATCTCGATATTGATCTGACAGGTTTTCCTTCATATCGATTTTCGTACTCAGCGTCCAAAATACTGCAGCATGGTTTGGTGAATTGGCAAGAATATAAACGTAAAATGTGTCCATCCACTCTGCTTAATTACAAAAAAGCAAATGCCTACTTTAAGTACTGTATGAAACAAGCTAAACGGGAGAGTTTTAGAATTCTCACATCGAAAATATCTCCAGTGTCCACCACAAAAAAAATATGGTCCGACATCAATATGCTGGTTGGTGTACCCCGGACCCAAGTCTCCTTTATTATGTCAGAACATGGATTATTAACAGATCCTTTAGATATAACAAACGAATTTTCAAAAACCTGGTCTAAATATTCCATGGACGAAACTTTCTGCGAACAATACTTTACGCAAAAAAATAAGTTCATTAACGATCCATATTCTGGCACTCATTTATCTGGCTCAGCCAGATCAATAGAAGCAGATTTTACTATGGCAGAGCTCGAAGTGGCCCTGCATTACGCCAAGGGAAAAACTCCAGGAAGTGATCGCATAACATATCCTATTTTAAAAAATATTCCCTACTCTGACAAAGTTAAACTTCTTAACATATACAATAAAATATTCGAAAATGGATGCTACCCCCATGTTTGGAGATCAGCTATTATAATTCCGATCCAAAAGCCAAATAAACCTATTTCCGAATTAAGTAGCTTTCGTCCGATTTCCCTGTTGTCCTGCCTAGGCAAAACTGTTGAAAAAATCTTAGCATCTAGGCTGATGTGGTTTATCGCCAAAAACAGACTTATCAGCGACAACCAGTCCGGTTTTAAACCGAAGCATAGCACTATGGACTCCCTGTTGCACTTGCAACACTTCGTATCGGATGCCCTTTCCACAAGAAATCACGTGACCATTTTGGCAACGGATTTCGAAAAGGCTTTCGATCGCGTCGGTGTCCATTCGATCCTTCAACAGCTTCTGTCATGGGGAGTGGGTCCAAAAGTCTTTAACCTGGTGAAAGCTTTTATGACCCATCGATCATTACCACAATATGTATAATGGTATCCCCCAAGGATCGCCATTATCAGTGGTGCTATTCATCATTGCGTTCGAACAAATTAATCAAATTGTACAGAAATATAAAAACGTTAAACTATTTATGTATGCAGACGACGCCTTTATTGTAAGTAAGTAAACTGTAAGACTCAGAAAAACTAAATACTATTCTTTGTGACATCTTAGATGAAATAGAGACATGGGGTCAGTCCTCAGGGGCTTCTTTGTCCCCCTCTAAATTTAAAACTATTCACATTTGTAAAAAACAATTTTGTACATATAATGGTCTCTGCTTTAACAACTTAAATATAGAAAGAGTTCCGTATCTTAAGATATTAGGAGTTATTTTTTAATCAAACTTTTCCTTCAGACAACATTGTATTTATTTAAGACAAAGTTTAAACAATAAGCTAAATATTATAAAATATCTAAGTTGTAAAAATTCTCTTATCGATGTAAACACACTTATAAATGTTACAAGAGCCCTTATATTGTCAAAAATCCAGTACGGACTCCCCATTTTTGAGTGGAGCGCTGCATCCAACATTAAGCTGTTTACTCCGGCATACCATACTGCGGTTCGTCGTAGTATAAATGCCTTCCCAACATCTCCAACTAAATGCATTTTAGCTGAGGCAGGTTTGCCTTCAGTGGAATCCTTAATCAAAGAAGCCACTGCCAAGCTAATCCCAAAATCACGCAGCACAAAAGAAAATACGGAATACCTTCAACACTCGGTCGCTGTGCATCTTTATGCAAGGAACTAAACATTATTCCTCCCCCAAACAGCAGCACACCCCAACACCCCCCTGTCTTTTACGGTCTTCATCGCTCATCAACACATTGCGAAAATTTCCAAAAACCAAATCTACGGGGGCTTTTGCCGAATTCTATACTACGCCTTGGTGATTGGAATTGGTTGTTTACTGACGGAACTAAGAACCAGAACGTAACTGCATTCGCCTGTGTAGATACATCTGGAGCGACAATATCAGCCGGCTGGCTTCCTGCCTATTGCTCGGTCTTTGCAGCAGAAGCAATGGCCATTCTTCATGCAGTTCGATTTGCCCAACGACATAGAGGACGATTCGTTATATGTACGGACAGCCTTTCCTCTGTAGAAGCTATAAAAAACCCCAGTAATCGGAACCAGATAGTCAGCAGCATTAGGGATGCTTGCATCAAAACACCATCCAAAATTAAAATCTTTTGGGTTCCTAGTCACAAAGGAATAGCTGGAAACGAATCAGCCGACGAGGCCGCTCAACTTGCGTCCCAGTCGCCCCTATACACCTTCATCCCCTGCATCGAAAAAGATCATCAAAGATTGATTACAGCGCACCTAAGACAACAACAAGCTCTAGACTGGAACTCTTTCCAGCATTTGTACAAGGCAGTAAACTCTACACGGGAGAAGATCCATTTCCCAAAAGATTGTTCCCGAACAAACATCACCGCATTCTCTCGGCTACGCATCGGAGACTGCCAACTCACACACGCCCACCTCCTTTCTGGCAACATACGGCCCACCTGTCAACATTGTGGACAGGATTTAACCACAGCTCACATACTTGACATCTGCCCCAAATATGAGAATATCCGGCTCTCTCTTTTTCATGACCAATCCCCATCTACTGTACTAGCAACTGTAAATAAAACAAACATCGAAACTATCTCTATGTTCCTTAAAAATTGCAACTTACTAAATTCCATATAAAAACATTGTACAATAGGATCTAAGGTCTTGTTACTCGTTACCCTATTCCACTATTAGTTAAAATATTATTTACTGCAAATGTATTATAGCTAATATTTAAATAAATAATAATAATATTTTTTTATGAAAAAAAAATGTTTCAGAAAAGGTCATGTGACCTTGAGGTCCAGCATGCTAGCTAAATGAGACTTACTTTCTGAAATAGAACAAAACGGATATCTTCGTTGGAAACGGGCTCGCCTGATCCAAATTTTCCACAAATAATTTCTTCGTTCCCAGTCTTTTTCATAATTTTTGTGGAACTAAACATTTCCTAAAAAATTTTTTAAATGGTGTCAAAGGCGAGCAGAGGTCATAGAGGTCATACAGCTTTTAATTTATTAGCATGCGAAATGCACAGCCAACTTTATTTTTCTCTCAAACACGACAATTGCCGCCTTATAAATACGATACTTCTTAAGTCCTTGCATCTGTGCTAAATTGGAAGGTTGGGATAAAAAGTGACTTTGTATATCTCTAATTCCGTTTTTCGTGGGAGGGTTCAGCTCTTGAATTCCTTACTAATCCCTCAGTAACATAGTTTGGCAGGGGAAATATTTCTTCAGACTGAAGATGCCGTCGGTAATTATCGATATTCACGAAATCTTTCACAACCTTAGAGTTACACTACTCCATTGCTACAGAATTTTAAATAATTTAGGACAAAACAGATTCAAACAATCAAACAATTTAAAGAACAAAACTGTGTAAGCGCCAAGTCCAATCAATACAACTCAAAATAATGTGTGGTTTCTATTATTTTCTAAAGACTAAAACCAATAACAAGCTATTTACTCATTATGGGAGTCAATGTTAAAGCCGATTGCTTATGCTAAAGACAACAGCCTGATCTGCTGGGCCAGCATATGTACCAAATGGATTTTGCTTTCGCCTCCATTTTTGTCTGCCTGATTCACCTGAATGCGATTAACTTCATTAATGCAGCAGCACATTTTTTTGTGGTCACTCGCTCCTGATGCTGCTCCCGGCGCATTCATTTTCATTGCAATTATGATGCCATTGCCATTTTCCCACGATTTTCGCACAATTTTTCGCTGACCCAAGCGCCACGTGCCAGTTGGCTCGGGCGGGAGTCCTGGCGATGGTCCGCATTGGCAATCGCGGCCATTAAGTCATTTTGTTTCCTGTAACATTTCCGGATATCTTTTTAGCATCGTCGTCGTCGTTGGCTGCTGGTTGGCTGGTTGAATGGGTTGGGTGGCTTTTAGTCTGTTCGACCAATTTATTGCTTACCAAATGTGCGGCCTGGCTGCTGTGTCTCTCTCTTGGTCTGGGTTGAAGAAATCGCATTGCATTTAAAATGCTCCACATTCTTAATACTTTCTGGTTGATGGTTTCTTGTTAAGTTTTCCCAATGTAAATAAATATTTTGTGCTTTAAGACCAGGTCGAAAGAAATATACGAGAGTGGAAGACTGGACTTACTCGGTGAAGCAAAATTCTTGAAGTTTTTAAAAAGACTTTTGTTTATAGTAAAGAAATGTAGAGGGGCAAGCAATACCACAGGCAGTTGTGCCCTTTACTCAGGAGAAAAAAAACATTAGTAGTCTTCAATTGAATCAAGTGTGATATGCTTAGCTCCTCGGCAATAACTCGTGTTCAACAACTGAAGTTTTTTTTATTCAAGGCCTGGATTTGATTGTCCATAGCCTCCAATGATCGACCAGACTATGGTGCGTCCTTAACCTCAGCACTGGGGCAGAATGAAAAACTGAATGGCAGATATTAATGACGTTGTAAAATTGATGCATAACTTCGGTGTTTTTCGTTCAATCTTTTCAGAAAGGCTCTAACTTAATTGTGACTTTGACAGTTTTTCTTGGTAAAAGGGGGACGGGGCTTCTTTGGAAGGCAGGAACCCTCCTGTAATTATGGGGGCGTATGTAGTGAGGTAAAGTTGCTGACCGGTTTAACATGGTAAACCCAGCGCGATCCTGGCCTAATGCGTCTCAAGTCGACTCACACTTCCCCGTGGTAACCCCTGGTAACAGAGCGATGCATCCGCAAAGCTGCTGGCTAACGTGAGCGGCGATCCTTTCCCTGGGACAAAAAGGGTGCGTTACTTCGGGCTTGGCACCCGATTCTCACCATCGATGACGACCCACGCAAACGTTTTAAGGACAACGATTTGAGGATATGCAGCTGGAATGTTCGCACCCTCAACAGGGAGGGTGCTGATAAACAGTTGGTGAAAGTCCACAAAAAAGACTTAAGGCAAAATATTTTAATATTAGCCTTATCTGTGCTCACGCCCCAACAGAAGACAAGGACGCCGCGACGAAAGACGAATTCTATGAGCGCCTGGAACGTACATACCAGCGCTGCCCTGATCACGACATTAAGATCGTGCTAGCGATTTTAACGAAAATCGAAACCGTTTTTAGTCCGAATCGGCCGATTTAGCCTGCACGATGAAACTTCCAGTAATGGAGAGAGGCTAAGAGATTTTGCTGCAGGCAGGAATATGGTCGTTAGAAGCAAAGATTTAAGCACCGCGACAACCACATGGCGACCTGGAGGTCCCCTGATCATAGCACGGAAAACCAGATTGATCACGTTGTGATAGACGGAAGGCATTCATCGAGTGTGCAAGAAGTACGTTCTTTCCGAGGAGCCAATATAGACTCGGATCAGTACCTTGTTGCAGCCAAAGTCCGCACGCGGCTCAGTGTGGCACATGCCGCACAGTCTAACACACGTCGAAAGCTGAACGTCGAGAAGCTGCAATCACAACGGACCTCCGTAGCCTACACAGCAAAACTCACCAATTTGCTCAAGGAAATTTCACTTTTCCCTTCAGGTATAAGTGAACAGTGGAAACATAAATATTTCACACTCCATGAGTACGGCTGTAAAGGAGACTCTCGGATATGCCGAGCACTCCCGCAAACAGTCATGGTACGTTGATGAGTGCCGCCGCGCTACTGCAGAGAAAGACGCTGCCTACAGGAGAACTCTGCAGTCGGGAGCAACGCAAGCTGTCAAGGAGCGATATCGGAAGAAAAGGAGAGAGGAGAAGCGCTTTTTCAAAAGGAAAAAGAATGAGCAGGAAAGGCGTATGCGTAAGGAAGTCGAAAGCCTGTTCGGCATGAGTGAGACTCGAAAATTCTACCAAAAAGTTCAGCGACTAGCCGAAGGTTTTAAGCCCGGAGCCTCACTATGAAAGGACTAAGCCGGAAATCTTGAAACAGATCCAAAAATTGCACTAGACAAATGGAGAAACTACTTCTCCAACCTGCTGGGAGGCGATGACGAACACAATGACGCCTCTGGAGAAGTAGTGGAACCACCAATCGATGATATAGAAATAGACCCACCGGACCATAACGATGTTTGGTTAGCCATAAATAGGCTAAAAAATAACTAATCAGCTGCCTGCTGAATTGTTCAAGGCTGGCGGCGAGGAGCTGGTAAGGTGCAAGCACCAACTCCTATGCAGAATTTGGTCCGAAGAGAGTATGCCAGAAGATTGGAGTCTAAGTGTTCTCTGCCCAATACTTAAAAAAGGAGACCCCACAATCTGCCCCAATTACCGTGGGATCAGTCTCCTACCTATACATATAAGGTTTTGTCATGTATCTTATGTGAACGTCTAAAGCCGAGAGTGAGCAAACTGATCGAACATTATCAGTGTGGCTTTAGACCCGGTAAATCCACCATAGACCAAATATTCACGTTGAGACAAATAATGGAGAAAGCCCATGCGACGAAAATCAACACCTACCATATTTTTGTTGATTATAAAGCCGCTTTTGACACACCGATAAGGTCAAAGTTCTTTGAAGCCCAGTCTACTTTTGGTATACCAGCAAAGTACGTTCGACTTTGCATGATGACGTTGAGAAGCAGACAAAGCTCCGTCAAAATAGGAAAAGACCTCTCCGAGCCTTTCGATACCAAAAGAGGTTATAGGCAGGGTGACACTCTATCGTGAAACTTCTTTAATCTGCTGATGGAGTATATACTGCTCCAGTACCCAAATGCTAACAGATCGGGCACCATCTTTTATAAAGATGTAATGCTACTTGCATATGCCGATGACATTGATATTATCGGCAAATCCGAATGGGCAGTCAAAACTCATGGGCTTAGCGGTAAATGAGGAAAAGACGAAGTTCCTAGTCTTAGCGCGCAGTGAGCCTACGCGTCTTGGACAATCTGTTGCAATGGGAGAGTACAACTTTAACGTTGTAAAGACTTTGTCTACCTCGAAGAAGAATAGCTCTTGCAAACCGATGTTACTACGGGCTTAGTAAGGAGTTCAAGAGCAGAGCCCTCTCTCGAAAAGCGAAAATCGCGCTATACAAGTCGCTTATTATCCCAGTCCTGCAATACGGCGCTGAAGCAAGGACATTATCAACAGTGCACTGTAGTACCTTACTGGGACTCGAACTCAGGACCTCGGCACTCTAACACGAACGACAGACATCTTAACGCTCACCGATACAACAGTGTCGCGCGAGATGGTGGCGAAATGACAGTAAGGAATGCAATCAAGACCGGTAGAAGAATGGCAAGACATTTGCCGTGCAGCCGCCAGGTCGTGGGTTCGAATCCCAGTCAAGGCATTGACATAAAAATTATTTTTATTTTCTCTTTTTTCTCTTTTTTTTAGTTTTGTTGTTTTTAAAATTTTCTATATTTTTCCGATATTTTTTACAATGCACTGAGATCTCTAATACGATTTTTCGTCAAACGCGAAGCTCGTTACTGCAAGCATCTTTCGTAAAATTTAGGAAATTATTTTCTTGTTTTTATGTAAAGACAAGTGCAGCCTTTTATTCTTATTTTTAGGTAAAGACGAGTGCATCGTTTTTTTTTTTTTAGAAATTTTTTTTCTCAATTTTAGGGCTTTATATTTTAATGGTTAGTATTTTTAAAATTCAGGTCAAAATTTCACCAATTTAGGAAAATTTTCTTAAATTAAGGGCAAAACCATTTTATGGCTAGATCTAAGAAATTTCTGAGTGTGGATGAGGAAGCGATCGGCGTGTTGGAGAGAAGAGTCCTTCGAAGGATTTTCGGACTTGTAAAAGTTGGCGATGAGTTCCGCACCCGTATGAACCACGCACTGATCTAGTCAATCGGCTGCGCTGGCTTGGACATGGAAAAAAGTTGTTGTTTTTGCAAAGTCTGATCTACTCAAAGCCAGATAAAAGAAGAATTGGAAAAATAACTGTTCTTGTTCCAAAAATAGACGCATGTGAACTGATTCTTATCAGTTGCCAAAAGTAATTACACACGTTTTCTTTGCGTCAAAAGTATTTACACAATGCAAGTTCATCATTAGTATTTGGTTTGCAGTGACAAGTGCAGGTTCTAGTTGTTCGAGTTATCTTAATTAATTAACAGATAATAATAATCATTTAACTATTACCATCAACTACTAAAATGCCAAAAACAAAGGCGACAACTGTTGAGCGCCGCGCTGAAATTGTTACTAGGCTTAAAACCGGTACCTCTGCAGTGGATTGGGCTAAATTGTATCAAATCTCGCGAAAAACGGTGTACAATTTAGTAAAAAAGAAGGATACAGTTGGAAGTTTACAAATTTAAAAAGAACCGGCCGAAAACCAGTGTTGGACGAACGACAATGGAGGCACTTACTAGGAGTTGAAGTGAAGAATACAACTGCAAGTCCCGTTAAAATTGCCGCAGAGTCAAAAAACATAATTGGCAAAAAAATTAGTGAAGCTACACTGCGTCGCAGGCTAAAGGACGCTGAATTTAATACCTATGTTGTCCGTAAAGTGATTGACATCACACCAACCAACAGCTCAAAGCGTCTTGCATTTGCGTTGGAGTACAGCAAGAAGCCTCCTGAGTTCTGGTTCAATGTTTTATGGACAGATGAGGATGCATTTCAGTTCCAGGGGTCATATAGTAAGCATTTTACGAATTTAAAAAATAAAATCAAAAGCGTTTGTCAGCCCAGCCAATCAATAGGTTTGGTGGTAATGTTCTGGGGATGCCTTTCCTACTATGGATTCGGAGACTTGGTACCGATAGAAGGTACATTGATCCAAAACGGATACCTTCATATACTGAATGACAGGGTTCGAAATGACTAAGTTTTCATAAAATATGATTTGATCAACTAGGCTAAGATATATGAACAAAAACTAAACAAAATTTTAGTCATTAGTCTTTTTGCTACATTTGACTATTGACAATTTAGTTGTTTCAGTTGACTTGACTATCAACTGAGTAGTCGTTTGAAATATTTGACTAACGACAACGGAAATATGTGAAATAAGTTGGCATTCAAAGAAAAGACTACTAGTTAGGTTAGGTTAGGCAATCATTATGTAAATTTGTTTTATTTTTTTATTTTTCAGGTTCGAAAATTGGCAAGTCTTCAACTGCCCGATCGATAAAAGATGGATTGAGTTTGACCAATAAAATGTTTTCCAACGTATCTTGATTAAGGCGATTGCGATTGCTGTAAAACTTTACTTTCAATTATTTTGTCAATTGTGCTGCGCGAACGGTGATTTTTATATCCTTGCAGAGGGTATATGGAAATAGTCCTGATGTTTCGAAAAACTATTTGTTATTATCTGCTTCGGCACAATTTTGGCGATTTTGATGAATATCGGATAAATATTTAGAGCAGCTGTCGCATAAAAAAATGGTCAGACAAATGGTCACAAGTCAGTCTACTGGTCAGTTTGGGTTACTCAGCTAGCAGCGAATATCAATCAAAGCGAATATGAAATTGTTGTATGAATATAATTTAAGACTTTTATTTGTATAAATTATACGAGCTGCAAGGGTATACAAAGTTCGGCCGGGCCGAAGTTAGCTATTCTCTATTTTTTACACTTACAAGGAATTTAGGCATCACTCTTTCTGCAAGGCTGCGTTCTGTACTTGGAAAACTGTCTTTTCTTTCGGTATGTCTGAATATACCGTTCTTTGTTAGATTGTTACTGTGAAAAAATTTGGGATATGTTTTTAAATCCAAATCAATTAACACAACAATCACAACAACGATTGACAACCAAAATTATTTCAATTTGAGTTTTTCAAATGAAACGAAACGACTACTCAGTTGATAGCCGTCAAGTCAAGTCAACCGAAACAACTAAATTGTCAATAGTCAAATGTAGCAAAACGACAAATACATATTTTTATTTTGTTCAAATTGAAAACATATTTTATGAAATTTTTTAGTTTTTATGATTTGTGATTAAAGTCAAGTTTATGGATTTAGTCGATTTACAAATTTTGACTAAATGATAGGTTAGTTTTTAGTCAAAATTTAAGACTATTGCTAATATTTAGTCAGCAATTCGAACCCTGCTGAATGATCATGCTTTCACATCAGGAAACAAACTTTTTTCAACGCATGACAGAATTCTACAGCAGGACAATGCTCCATGCCATAAGGGCAGAGTACCAACCAAGTTTTTGAAAGATCTAAATCAGGCGGTTCTTCCTTGGCCTCCACAAAGCCCTGATCTGAATATCATTGAAAACGTTTGGGCTTTTGTTAAAAACAAGAGAACCATTGATAAAGATAGAAAACGCGAAGGAGCCATTGCTGAAATTGCGGAAATTTGGTCCAATTTGACCATAGAATTTGCACAATCTTTGGTAAGATCAATACCCGGCCGGCTGCAAACTGTCATTGATGTTAAAGGTGGTATAACTAAATATTAGTCATGTTTTTAATATAAGAAAATCTTTTGTTATCATTAAATATTAAACTTGAATAAATAAAATTGAGTTGTGTGTAAATACTTTTGACAACTGATAAGCATCAGTTCACATGCTTTTTTGGCACAAGAACTGTTATTTTTCCAATTCTTCTTTCATCTGGCTTTGAGTAGATCAGTTTCAAAAAACATTAATTTTTATCCCCCCCCTCGCTACAGAAGCAGCCGTTTGTGAAAAAAAAAAATAAACCAAAAAAAAAAAAAAAAAAAAAGGGGGTATTAGGTAGCATGAATGCCTTTATCGTGTGAACCTCCAGAAAAAAAAAAAAAGTTTTGTAGAAATGGTAGCCATTTGAAAACGAAAAATCGATTTTTCACCTTTTTTTGTAGTCCAAAAAAATAGTAAAAAATATTTTCGGCAATGATCGATGTTCACTCGATAGCGCCGTTAATTCTGCGTCGTTTGACGCTTATAGCATTAAAGGCGGTCCAGAAAAACTTAAGTAATCGTGCGAACATTTATGTATGGAAAACGTGGCTTCGAGAAAAGCGAGTTTAAAGTTTACTGTAATGCTGGGCTTATACTGCGTCACAGAGTGTCACATTTTAGTGTCACAGTGCACTATGGGCAAAAAGTCCGAAAATTGTGCATAAAGAATTTTTTTTTTTTATATTTTAAATACTCAAAATTGAATGTGTTTTCCAATTAAGCATACTCATGAGAAAATAAAACTGTTCCGCATGTTAAATGCATGCCTGACCGATCGAAATGCAACCGTGAATGTCGATGAGCTTTCCGCGTTTGTTGTGGCAATTCGGAAATATGGCAAATAATCGTACAGGTATGTAGATTCAACGTTGTATGTTAGTTTTTATATTTTTACAGCTCAAATTTAACAAATGTAATTGTGTTCTGCGGTGTGTAACTTATTAGCCGCGCGCGCTTGCGAGCAACTAAAACTGGTATGTTTTTCGTAAAAGTATATAGAATACGGTGTTAGTAATATTCTTTGCCCGTTTTTGCGCGTTTTCGACAAAAAGGACATATTGCAGCCGAATATGAGTTTCGCCGCTTAACACTGCTGGAGGTTTGGGACAACAATGGACGCGACGACTCTGCCGTAACGAAGTGGATGTTGGAGAAAATGAAAATAAGTCAACTCAGCAACTCATACGTTAATCAAATTGAGCAAAAAGTTTGCAGTTTTATCACGCATATTAAGAAATTTTTGCCTAAATGCAACCGTATGTTGTCAAGGTTTAAAGTTACTCACTCAAGGTGGCTTTCGCAGGCGATTATTATAAACTTGGATGAAGAGCTTACGGATCCATCTCCCTCTAAAATGGGTAGACCAACGCTAAGCTATAGACAGGCTGGAATGCGTTTGAAACATAAATTAGCAAATGATCTTGCATTGGACACTGACTTTTCAACGCAGCACTTATTACACTCTGCTTCTGTTTCTGCGAAGAAGGCTAAAGAGGATGATTTGTTTAGCGCATTAAAAGTCGTCAGGGAAGAACAGACAGGGAACACGACAGGAGGCCGAAAATCTCAGGTGATTATTCCCCTTACCCCTGAAGAAGCATTGGCATTTTTGTGGGAAAATGGACTTACCAAACAGCAGTATATCAATATGCATCATCTTAATAAAGCTCGTGGCTGCAACATTTTCCCCCATATTCAGCACTTCAAGAAGCTAAAACGATTTGCAGACCAACTCAAGCAGAAATTTCTGAAAATTGTGCGCAGGATTCAATGCATAACCTTTTGGACCATACGGATTTGATGGGTCTACTGGCCAAAGCTTCAGAAGAACCTGCTTCCCTGGATCTATCCCTTTTTGTCAGCACTATGATACCATTAAAATTAATAGATGCAAATCAACAAATTTAAAACAGATCCACAATCTGTTAGGTTCTGCAGGCCACTTAAAATTGAGTACGCAAAGGAAAGCCATGAGAAAATATTAAGAGAAAAAGAATGTTTGGATATGCAAGTCGCCGGTTTGAAGGATTTCATATATAGAAAGGAAGGCAAAAAAGTTGTCATTACCTATGAACCACATATGACACTTATTGATGGTAAAGTACTTAACGCTTTAACTGGTACGTCATCAACTTAGTGCTGCCCAATATGTGGGGTCAAACCTAAAAAACTCCTCGAGACCATTGATTTTCACTCCGAAGGAGTGCCTGAATTCGATTTTTTGAATTTGTATTGAACGTGTCCTATAGGCTTAAAATTCAAAAGTGGCACATCACCCAGTCTAACAAAATCGAAATGATGGCTCGGAAAAAGGAAATTCAGGAAATGATGTGGACAAAAAGGGTCTACATGTAAGCATTCCCAAACAAAACGGAAGTGGGAATAATAATAATGGAAACACGGCTAGAAGAGCATTCGCGAATTACCAATTATTTTCCTCAAACATTTTATACAATTTGTATGTAGTTTTGATCACAATTTCAAGCGAGCATTCTGTTGATGTTGATAAATTCAAAGCATTTTGTGAGGATATACTTTTATTATATGTTAATACTTATCCTTGGTATCCAATGTCACCGACGGTTCATAAAATATTAATACACGGCTGGCAAATAATAAACTCCTCTTTGGTTCCGGTTGGATGTTTAGGAGAAAATGCTTCAGAAGCAAGAAACAAGTACTATAAAAACGATAGGAAGTCACATACCCGAAAAAATTGCCGCTTAATCAATATGACTGATGTTTTTTATAGAGCTATGGATTCTTCTGATCCATTAATATCCAGTATTTGCTTAAATGAAAGGCAAAAGAAATTAAAAAAAAACCTTCCGGCAGAAGTAATAAATCTTTTAAAATGCCCACCTCCCCCGAACTATGAAACAATCACGTCAGAAATAGAAATTGAAGACTTGGACTCCGCTGATGATTCTGATGATTATTTAGAAATTGATGATGAAGAAGATTAAACCTATCTGTAAATAAAATTATAAATTAATAGCAAAAAAAAATTTTTTTTACTTGGGTGTGGGCGGATTGGTTGAAGGAGTAGTTTTATTGCAAAACAGAAATAAACCGAAATTTTATATTAATATTTTACATTTTTGTGCCAAATTTGAACGCTCTAGCTTTAAAACTAGACTTTATGCAAAAATTTCGGACTTTTTGCCCACAGTGCAGTGTCAATTTCGTATGGAGCGGTGACATTGTGACTCTGAAATGTGACACTCTGTGACGCAGTATAAACACAGCATTACTAGGAAATTTGTGTCACTCAAATTGCTATATCTTTTATAACTCTTTCGAATTTTGAAAAATCCTTTTGGGAAAATATTTTTGAATATCTAAGCTAAAGAAATAGGCAATATGAAATTAAATTAAAAAAAAGACTAAAAAACCACGTACCGTAGTTCATTTCTGCGGAAGTTTATGACAGCGGACAGTTAACGCTGGCATAACTTCTGTATGACAGTACAGCTATTTTTTTCTGGCCCAGACCAGAGCCTTGGCTTGCTCTACTCGACACCCAAAGATTGAGCCTTTGAAGCGCTCCCTTGTCCGAGCAGTGAACAATTTCCCAATGCATGAGGTGCGCACTGCGATCGATGAGTAGCCAGACTGACTTCGGCGTTGCTGGAAGGCACAAGACGCCAATTTCGACTAATATCAGGCCTGTTCCGGTTTTCACTTTCACTAAATTTGCTCGAATTCGATTTGGCTACCTGTTCCGGTCTTCTTAATTCGATAAATTTACTCGATTTGAATTCACATTGCTTGGAGCCGATGAATTTAAAAGTAAATGCGATTTTGTACATAAAGGCGTCAAATTAATGGCTTAATGTTAATTTTGTACCAATGTTAGCGTCTTTAGATACTTTTTGCAATTTTACATTCCCTTAAAAATTATTTTAAATAAAAAATTAATAATTTTTATGAACAGCTTCGATTTTGCCACGTGCCATCCAAATCGAATTCACATATTTTGTTCAAGCTGTTCTGGTTTTCACTTGTTTATGAAACGCTGGGAAAATGTTAATAAAATGCCCTTAAAAATTGAAACGACATTTTAAACACCTATATTCAACTATTTTGAGTGATTATTTATTGGTTGTTTTGTTCACCAGTTGATTAAGGTGAAAGTGTAGTCAACGGAAACAATTTGGAAATGAAACACTCGAATTGCAAATCGTTCGAACAGCTAAAACCAAATCGTTCGATTTTGTTTTCATTTGAAATCGAAGAAACATGTGAAAACCGGAACAGGCCTGTATGTTCAACGATTTGTAGCCATTGAGTGACCGAATGGAAAGAGGACAAAAGTTTTGAAAAATATTCATTCGCTTTCAAACAGTTGCAAAACAATTGCGAGTACTCGGTACATTGAAGTGGCCTTAAACCCAAACTCGTGTCGTCAGCCAGCTGTTTGATTGTTTATTACTTACATTGATCTCTCTCATAATACTTGGAACTATTGCAATTGCTTAAATATTTGCTAAAGTTAACAATTTTATGCAATTACTTGCACCAACGCAATGAGGTTTTATAAGAATTGTTTGATTTCCAGTTAATAGCCTTCCCCTTTTTTAGTCAAAATGAACGTTTTTCTCCTCTTATATGGCTTTTATTGCTGTTTTTTATAATTATAAAATAACAATAGTATGTTCGATTTCTGATATACATATTTGAACTTGTATAAGAAGTTGGTTTTGTTTGGTTAGCACAGCTTTGTTATGCTTTTATGACAATTTATGTCAGCGGACAGTTAAATCTGGCATAACTTCTGTATGACAGCTTTGCTACTAAACAGCTATTCTGTTATACTTTTATACAATTATAGCTTTTCTTACAGCTTATAACAGTATGTATATGAAAACAGCTTATAGGAAAAGTTAGCAAAGCTTATACAAGCTATGCGACTTATTTGAAATTGTCAGAAGCAATTTATAGGAAAAGTAAACCTTGCTTATACAAGTTGTAGTAGTAGAATAGATGAATTTTATAGCTTGTACTTACTGTGTTACGCTAAAGTCTCCAAATTGAAGGGGAAATCTACGAGTTCCAGTTAAATTAAAACAATTTCATTTCATGTTTATTGAGTTTTATTTTACATAATGCTTTTTAGTATCTGCTTTATTGTTTGCGACTTAAAATCTATTTACCTTCTAGTAAACACTTATATGCATCGACAGTAGTGGTCATGAATTTAGCACATGTTAACTTAGCAAATGTGGCGGAGAATGTCCCCATCATTTATTACGAACTTATTTTAATGTGTGCTAAATTCGCGCCCAGCACTCTATCTTATACATTTCTCGCTTAAGCCAAAAAAGGTGAAAAATATCTGAAGCAGTGAAAATTCGTTACAGTTACTCTTCATGATGTTATACTCCATTTTTTGATAGACTAAGCGACTAGCTAAGGTTTGGCCTAAACTATCATACACATTGACTCAAAGTCAGAGCTCGCGATACAAAATGAGAAATTTATTTTGAAATGAGAAGCTTTCATGCTATAACTAACAGTACTGGGGAGAAGGTGACTTGTTTTTTTTTTTTAACTATTTCGATTTTAATGCTAAGACTAAACTGAGGCTTAGATTATAATATGCATTTTCATTTCTTTTAGGAATTTTCTGAATTTTGCAATAGGAATAGTGTTTTTTTTTTATGTTTAGGATACCAAAATCACTGACCAAAAATTTGTGCCCAGAAAAATTAAATGTTAATTTATTTAAAGATTTTCAAAAATGTATTGTGATTCGAATTTTTGCAGCGGAACTGAATTAATTATTAAGAAATGTAAAGAGCATTAACCCAGAAAAAAGTAGAACGATTAATTTAAGTACGAACGCTCTGGAAAAAAATCTATGCGTTCGTGTATTTTCAAGAACTTTGCTATTGAAATGGAGCTAAATTCGATATCAGTTAAGTGTTTTTGGGCGAGCGGAGTGAGGCAAAGAAACTGAGAGAGAAGAGCAGGCACATTTGAGAAAATAGCGTTGAGTCCGTTCTCAAAGTTTCGTTTTTATGGGAGAGGAGTGTGTGGGGAAACGACATCGTTTTTTTTGCACTCAGGTTGCTTTGGAATTCCCAAGCAGTTATGGCATGGCTGGCAGGGCTGTTTGAGCTGCAGATGACAGGCAAAGACTGCTGCCGCTTTGTGGTGTTGTGTTTCTCGAGCCCGCTAAAACTTGCTAAATAGTTTGACAATTCATTTTCTATTAAATAAATTAGATCAAAATAGGAAAAATTGTTCTTTGATTGGAATATGAGCGCCCATACCTTTGAATCTGTGAAACACTTCATTCAAGAGTGAACGATCTTTATTTTGAACCTGCTGAGCTGTTGATACAAAAGCGAACATTCTTGGTTTTTCACAATGCACTTTGCTCTTGTCAATGTTCGTTCTCATTACTGATGTTCAACGAGCAGCTAACGAGGCTATCAGTATAATCTATGAGTGGATGACTCAAAATGGACTCCGACTTGCTGAAAATAAGACAGAAGCCGTGTTCATTAGCAGCAGGAAGTTAGTCGAAACAAACAGCAAAATGGTCATAATACATTCAAGCCCATACCCCTCAAATACTTGGGCGTCATGATAGATAGGAGGCCCACGTATAGCGCGCAAAGCTGCTACTGCAAGCGTGGCGTTAGCTCGCATCATGGATAACCCACACGCACCCAGACAGAGCACAAGAAGGCTACTTGCTAGTGTTGGCACATCAATCCTGTTTTACGCAGCACACGTGTGGGCAGGTGCCCTGGAAACACACTCTAACAGAGCAGGAGCAGAATCAGCCTATCGCCTATGCGCGCTGAGAGTGACGATTTGCAGATATCGTACGGTATCCCACTAGGCAGCACTTGTGTTGCCTGGCATGATCCCTATTGATCTACTGGCAAAAAAGAGGAAAACCCAGGCTGCGACCGTAGAACACCACAACTGGGAGGCGCAAAGAACAGCTACTATGGAACTGTGGCAGAAAAGGTGGAACCAAAGCACAAAAGAACGCTGGACTCGACGCCTTATTCCGAGCATGGACAGTAGATTTTGTATATGACACAACTGCTGACAGGACACTGGTGCTTCAAACATTATCTCTGGAGATTTAAGCACGAAAACGACCCAACTAACACAGACTGTCAGGAGGTCGCCCAAGACGCAGAACATATATTTTTTGTCTGTCCGACATTCAATAAAGAAAGAAATGAGTTGAACAAGAGGGTGGGGAGGACACCAGCCCACAGTGGTCGGTCATGTACTTCCAGTAGAGATATCGACTTGAAATTTTGTATGTAGCTTTATAATAATGTAATATTAATATATTTCGACGTCGCTTTGTTCTTTGAGAACACTCAGCATAATTAATTTTAGACCGTCCCCGTTTTTGAGTTGATCCTGATTACTTCAAACTAAATGAAATATTGTCGTTTCGGCATTTTAGTATGATAATTTTTCTGTACCCATAAAAAGGCTAAAAAATAACAAATCAGCTGGAGCCGATGAGCTGCCCGCTGAATTGTTCAAGGCTGGCGGCGAGGAGCTAGTAAGGTGCATGCATCAATTCCTATGCAGAATATGGTCCGAAGAGAGTACGCCAGAAGATTGGAGTCTAAGTGATCTCTGCACAATACTTAAAAAAGGAGATCCTGCAATCTGCGCCAATTACCGCGGGATCAGTCTCCTACCCATTGCATATAAGGTTCTGTCAAGCATCTTATGTGTACGTCTAAAGCCGAGAATGAGCGAACTGATCGAACCTTATCAGTGTGGCTTTAGACCTGGTAAATCCACCATAGACCAAATATTCACATTGAGACAAATACTGGAGAAAACCCATGCGTCGAAAATCAGCACCTACCATCTTTTTGTTGAAAGTCAACACACCGATAAGGTCAAAGTTCATTGGATGATACTTTGCATGATGACGTTGAGAAGCACACGAAGCTCCGTCAAAGCCTCTCGATACCAGAAGAGGTTATAGGCAGTTTGACACCATGTCGTGTAACTTCTTTAATCTGCTGATGGAGTATATACTCCCAGTGCCCAAACACATCATCTTTTATAAGGATGAAATGCTACTTGCATATGCCGATGACATTGACATTATCGGCAAATCCGAACGGGCGGTAAGCAAGGTGTTTTCAGAGATTGAATAGCAGTCAAAACTCATGGGCTAAGCGGTAAATGAGGAATAGACGAAGTTCCTAGTCTCAGCGCGCAGTGAGCCTACGCGTCTTGGACAATCTGTTGCAATGGGAGAGTACAACTTTAACGTTGTAAAGGACTTTGTCTACCTCGGAACAGTGCTGCCAGAATCTAGGAAGCAAAAATTGCTAGATTCGGGAAAAAAAGTTGCTAAAAATTGCTAAAAATTATGTGAAAATTGCCAATAAAATTGCTAAAAATTAAAATTGATGTCGGTGCGTAAGTAGTTCATGAGATGTATTCCAAGTTCATTCTTAATAATGT
Source organism: Lordiphosa collinella (assembly GCA_018904265.1). NCBI lineage: Eukaryota > Metazoa > Arthropoda > Insecta > Diptera > Drosophilidae > Lordiphosa > Lordiphosa collinella. The sequence continues at coordinate 145,845 of JAEIFV010000421.1, read as the reverse complement.
AGGTGCACTACGTCCTGCCTAATTAAATGATTGCCGCAGCTTTGCAAGCTGAAAACTGGACCACACACAACTGTGACAGATGATCAATTGTCGCAATCACTGTTTGGCCATGTGTAGTCCTCCGATTTTATTGACTTTTGAATGAAAAGCAACTTTTTTTTGGGTAAATCCGCCCATCGTAGCCAAATGCTTTTTGAGGCCGCGTGGTGGATATGCAATACGCACAATATGCTCTGGTTGGATCAGTGCCCCCCTTGCGAATCCACTACTAAAACTGCTCATCTTGCAGCCGGACATCACGAAAGTTTTGTTTATAAATTTTTGGCATCTTTACTTCAAGTATTTCATATAATCGAACCACCGAGTTAAATACAAGCTCCGATAACTTTGTGAACCACTTTTAATCGTAATTTGTGAAGTCAATTGGAAAAATGTATAAAAAAGGCAAAAATGCTAAAGAAAATAATAAATTGCTAGTTTTGTAATAAAATTGCCAAAATTGTTAAAGAAAAATTAAAAATTGCTATATACTCGAATGTGGCTAATAGCATTTTAGAAAAAAAAGTTGCAAATTTTTTTAAAAGTTGCTAGATCTAACAACTAAATTGCTAAGGTGGCAGCACTGCCTCGGAACGATGATTACCAGCGACAACAACATCAGTCTGGAGATCCGAAGAAGAATAACTCTGGCAAACCGATGTTACTACGGGCTTAGTAAGGAGTTCAAGAGCAGAGCCCTCTCTCGGAAAACGAAAATTGCGCTATACAAGTCGCTTATTAACAACAGTCGATGAGGAGGCGATCAGCGTGTTCGAGAAAAAAGTCCTTCGGAGGATTTATGGACCTGTGTATGAGCTCTGTGGGGACACTGATCTAGTCAAGCGTATAAAACAACAGCGTCTGCGCTGGCTTGGACTTGTTACTCGTATGGATGAAGAAGCTCCAGTAAAAAAAGTGTACAGGCGGAAGGCGAACGAATTAGGACGACCGAAACTTAGTTGGGAAAAACAGGTGCTGAAAGACATTAAGGCGCTTTAGCTGGTGCCAGCTCACACAAGACAGAGACGAGTGGCGGGCATTAATAGCAGCGGCCGAGACCGTCAAACGGTGGTGATAGAAATATCGGGCCAAATAAGAAGAAAATAAGAGAAATTTATCTGTAACATTTTCTGTGGAAACATTTTTTCCAAAAATTGAGAAACTTTTTAATATTAAATTATTGTAGATTTCTGCTTCAAGGTGATTAAATATGTAGGCGCTACTTTCGATATGGCATTTTATATTATCGAAGCATCCCGAAATTTCAGCATTTGAGCTTTTGCCAGAGCACAGAATATCATAAAAATATTGCTGAGAAAGCTCACACTGAAAAGATGTTGCTATAGTAAGAGTTTGTAAAAAAGAATAAAATGTAAGTATTGAAAAATTAAAGAAAACATGGAAAAACAGAACTCACACATTACAATACCCGGCAGACAACGGGACAAGCACGACAAAAGTAAGCAACAAGAGAAAAACTGAAAAATTTACCTTTGCACTTAACAAAATAGGCCGGGTGGCTCAGCGGTTAGTGTGCGCGACCGCTGTGCAAGAGGTCGTGGGTTCGATCCCGACTCGGAACATCTAATGCAAAGTTTTTCTTTGAATAAACTTTACTCCCAGTCACGCCTCTGTGCTGTTGGCGCCAGCTTTGTAGTAATTAGCCATGAAAAGCTTCTCAAGCTGCCGTTCGGATTCGGCGTTAAGCTGTAGGTCCCTTTCTCTTGTGTGAAAATTAGAAGCGCACAAGCCAAGAGATTGAAAGAAGCTCGGCTTTGGCCCTTTGGGGCTGTGTCAACGTGACAAACCTTGGGGCTGTGTCAACTAGACAAGCCATTTTACTTTTACTTACAGATTACAGCCAAACGTGCAAAAACGAGCAGCTGATTTTTACTGCTAAGAATCTTTAAATATTGTTTAGTGTTTTAAAACAAATTTCATTGGAGGGACCCGGGGGCAACACAACTTTTAACTTTACTGAAAATTAATGATTTGTGCTGTTGAACACGGAAAATTACGATGTAAGCACATTTATTATTAAGAACACGTAGAGCATCCAAATTAAATAAACACAATCCCAATACCTTTAACTTCAATGTTCATTTTGAATTCAGCTATTAAATAATAGTTTTATAATGTTTTTTATTAGTTTAGTCCACGCTATTTAATAGAGACGCGCACACTGAGAGTCTGCCGCACGTTATGTGCTCTCTCTTTTCGAGCTATTCTCTTAACAATCGTGTTAAGCTAAACCAAACAAATTACTACTTTTGAAACTTTGTTCTATTGATAACTAGATGAGGTATATTTGGAGGCATAATTTAAACATAGATTTTTTATTTTTGGCCTATGGGACCGACCACTGAGCAGTGGCGAAACTCCAAACATTTGTAAACCGTTGCCTGCGGCGCATCCACTGCAAATTCTGGCCTGACAGAATACGGAACTCTGAGCTACTTAAAAGAGCGAGAATGGAGAGTATCGACACCATAATAAGCAGGATGAAATGGAGCAGGATAGGACATACATTGCGAAAAAGCGAGAACAACATCGCAAGGAAGGCAATGGAATGGAACCCGTTGGACGGAGTCGGGCGGTCACGTGGCAGACCCAAAAAAAACTTGGAGGGGGGCTGTCGGTAGAGAGGTGCAAAGCATCGGGATAAGTTGGGGAGAACTGAAAGCGACGACCAACAATAGAGTTCGCTGGAGGAGAGGAGTGGTTGATGCCCTATGTCGCACAAGGGATCGGAACTAGAAGAGACTGCCAAAGACAAAGACAAAGAGTGATTGTAATTCAACTTAAAAGTCCGCTGCAAAATGATCCATTTCATACATTTTTAATTATAATCATAAAGTTATTTGTGCTTTCTTTTGCTGAGCAAATCATAAAGTTTTCTTAATACTTCATTGAGCATTGGTATTTTCATGTATTACTTAGTTTAACAACCGCTATGAAGCACAACCCAAATGGTTTTACCTTGTCATTTCTCATCCGATTGGCACACAAAATAATTAGGTAAATTAAATATCTCCAATTAAGTCCCTTACTCATTGATACTCCACCCGAGCCACGGGTATACCCAAATCGTTCAATTCAAATACGATCAATTTTCGTTTCTTGCGCACATTGGCGGGCGGATCTGATTTCTTGAGGGGATTTGCCTTGGTGGCTACCCTAGTGTTGGTGGTAGTGGAGTTTATTGCAGTAGTTTTACTTCTTTTCGTTGTGGTGGCTGCTGTTGTTGTGGTTGTAGTTGTTGTCGTCGTCGTTTTCTTTATCGTTGTGCTGGCACTCGTTGGAGCCTTGATGGGCTCTTTCGTTTCATTTTCATTCAATTCACGCATTTTCTGTAGTAACTTTGGTTTTTCGTTGTGTTGCTGTTCCGTGTGTGCCTGGGCACGTTTGGGCCTGGGCATGGTGGGTAGGGCCGGTAGATCGCAGCGCTGTCGCAGATGTCTATAAACTGCATCAACACGCGACGACAAGCGATTCACATACTTGATAGTGGTGCGATCCACAATGGAGGGTGCCTTGATGCAATCATTGCCTCCAAATTCACAAACCTAAGAACAGGGTGGGTCAACAAAAAAAACAAAAATCTAACAAATAAAGACAAAAACACTTACACGATAATGTTGCAAAATTGCCTCCTTGGGTGGCACATTCAGTGATCCCTTGCCCGGCGCGAATTCCCAAACAAAATGATTTCCCGCCTCGACAACAGCCTCGGGCTTGCAAATATATTTGGAGCGTTGCTTTTGCGGATGCAATTTATATCGCCTAATTTGATTGAGTTATTGTTGAGTAATAACGCACACAACTTATCCTTAAGGACTTACCTGCGCGTCTTACGCTGTGTGACTAGGGAGGCCCGCACGCTGGCCAGTTGCTCGTTGCCATTTTTTACGCCCGAACTGGCCAGAGCATCGTCGGCAAACTGCAGATAGTAGAAGGCGTTTTGAAAGGAATAGGCGCCAGTGTTGCGATTCCGGAAACGCTGGTTTAATGAGCTAAGCAAAAGTTCGAAAAATGAGTTAAAATTGGTTGAAGTTCGCGAGTAATTCGACAAAGAAACTTACAACTAGGGTTAAAAGTTTTCCTTAATTGTTTACTACCTCATGGTTAAACAGGTCGACTGTCACTTGCATTTAAAATTCAAAAAGATATCCTTAAAACAGAGGGTACTCTGCTCTCAGTTTGTTCACTCTCCCACTTCAGAGAATTTTGTTATGCATATAAATGCACTATTGATAACACTATGTCACATTATCAAGTTTTCTAAATGGTTTTTCAGAGAAATGTGGGGCCCTATATCGCGAAAAACAAACAAATTGGCTAAAAAGGAAAATTTTTATCTGGCTTTATAAGCTTTTTTCTAAGATGCATGCCCACCGAATTTAAAAAAGCCTTTCAGTTTCCTAAATATTCTAATAACAAGTAAGAAAGTCGGTCAAGCCCGACTATAATATAATCTGTACTTCACAAAGTTTGTGTTAAGATGTGTGAAGTGCTGCTCATCGCCGTGCGGCCGGTGCTGCCCAGCATAATTGTTTGTTTTCCTTATAACTCGACTATCGTTCATCCGATCTTTACCAACCGATAAATTATCCTGATTACTAAATACGTCCAGAAGGAACGAACCTTCTATCTATAAAACTGTCGGAGAAATGACGATTTTTCTAAATGGCGAGGACGGGAGGGGGCGTGGCTAAAATTGAAAATAAACTTGATCCGCCTGCCAGTATAAGAAGCATATGTCCCATACGTGTCAAACCTCTATCTCTTACCATCTCTGAGATCTGTTTGTTCATACGGACAGACAGACAGACAGACGCACAGAACGACATGGCTAGATCGACTCAGCTGTTGATGCTGATCAAGAAAATATATACATTATAGGGCCGGAGAAACTTATTAATAATAATTATAATAACACAAGTTTACAAAAAAATTCAAATTTCTAACCAGAGAATATAGGCAACATTCCTAATGTACTTTTACGCGCTAAACTCAAATAAATTGTCCGATTAAGATAAATTTGCATAAACGTGTGTTGGACGAGGTTTGGTCACATTTTTAGTTTCTGCAGCCACATAAATTAACCTATTCAAACGAAATTTGTTTTTAGGTAGACTGAATTGAATAATGATCACGAAAACCAAAACCAAAGTTTAGTTATGGTTCTTAAGATACGAATTTTTTGATTTAAATATGAAAAATATTTCCTTTTCTATGAAATTTTATTTTCTTCGGCATGTTAAAAAAATTCCCTAAATTTATCTGCCTATCGAAAATATCGCGAAATTTACTGGCTTATAGACCATTGTATTTCCAATTTTACTACACTTACACTTTTTTGATAACATCGCGCTTTTAGAAGTTATGGACCAAAATTTATTGAAATTTTCGATTTTTTTCATACGTTTTAGAGCAACGTTTATAAACATTTAAAATATTTACGTTGAAATTTCTTAATTTGAAGACTTTTGTTGGTAAATATAAGGTTAAAAAAGTAGAAAGTTTCTTTAGTTTTTGGGCCATAACTTCTAAAAGCGCGAGGATAGCAAAAAAGTGTGAATGTAGTAAAATTGGGAATTCAATGGTCTGTAAGCCGTTTTCGCGATTTTTCCCAATGGGCAGATTAACTAAACTTTGGTTTTTGATTTTTCGGGATCGTTTTTCAATTCAGTCTACGTAAAAACAAATTTGGTTTGAATAGGTTAATTTATGTGGCTGCAGGAGCTAAAAATGTGAACAAACCACGTCCAACAAACGTTTATGCAAATTTCTCTTAAACCTGACCCTTTGGGGAAAACAGACAATTTATTTGAGTTTAGAGCGTGAAAGTACATTAAGAATGTTGGCTATCTTCTCTGGTTAAAAATGTGACTTTTTTGTAAACTTGTGTTATTAATAATAAGTTATTATGCTCTGTGTACCTTTAGCACAGAGTATAAGACCAAAAATCGGCATACTGAAATGAAATTACACTTTTAACTACGACACTAAATAAAACCCAAACTAATGTTTATGATTGAAAAGTGATTGGGATTTCGGATGGTCATTTACCCAAGTAAAAATACCTTCTGCTATCGCACTTCTAAAAATAACTAACAATTATATTTAGCTTTACAAGCCAAAGGGCAATCTCTCAATCTCTTGGCTTGTGTGCTTGTAATTACTGCACATGAGAAAGAGACATACAGTTTAAGGCCGCATCTGATCACTACTCTTTGCGAAACTTTTTCATGCCTACTCATTTCAAAGCTGGCGCTAATAGATGTAGAAGGTGACCGGTTCTGCATACTTTTTAAAAGAATCCAGTCTTTATACCCTTCTCTGGTAAAGTAAAAATAGTACACTAAAACCGTGCAAATAGGTTACTGGAAGGCCTTGAGCAACCAACTTTTTAATGTGGACTATTACACTAGGCAACAAGGTCCAGTATCTTCAATGGTTGGTAGTGATTCTAGATGATTTTCGAGTGATTTTCAGAAATTGTCGAGATCACGTCGAGATTTTTAGTAATTTGAGCTAAAAGTTGCTAAAAGTGCAAATTTTGACCCTTTTTAGGAGCGTTTTTCGTGTAATTCATTCTATGGTTTGGACTCTCTTTGATACCATCGGAAAGTACCACTCCTTAGCTTTAAAATAAACTATCCCAAACAGTTCCGCGATTTTTTTGCAATGGATATATACCTCTTTTAGCACTTGTGTAAGAATCAAAAAATATCCTTTTTATTGCTGGTGCCCCAAAGTATGCAATGGGTGGTAGAGACTCTAATATATTTTCGTTTCCTAAAAACAGTAAAGTAGGCACCAGCATTAAAAATACCCTGATCTTTTAATTTCGTATGCTCAAAGTTTTCGTCCTTTATCAACAAAAATTCCTTCTTTGATTTTCGCCTCACTAAATCCAGGAAATTTATTGAACAAATATTGAAAACAATCACCTTCTTTAGTTAAACCCTTGACAAACTATTTAATTAGTCCCAGCTTTATGTGCAGAGGAGGTAAAATAATCTTAGAGCGCTGCACAAGAGGAGATCTAATAACATTGTGCAGCCCAGGTATTAACTTTCTCCTCTTTGGCCACACTTTTTTTTCCCAATGCACAGATCTATTCCTGCAATCCCACATGCATAGAAAGCATGGAAATTTCGTATTCCCCGATTGTAACATACCTTAGAAGCGTAGCGATATTTTCGTAAGTCACTTTCATTTGTACAGAGTGTGCAATAGGAATAGATGCATACTTACTTCCATTGTCTAAGAGAACAGCCTTCAAACTAATTTTAGAGGAATCTATAAAAAGTCTCCATTCTTTAGGGTCATAGTTTTCAACTCCCAGACATTTTAATAGTCCTGGCGCATTTTTGCAAAACACTAATGTTTCACACTGGGCAAAATAGTCAACATATTCATTTCCCCTATTTCTATACAAACAAATATTAGTGTCTTCTGCAAGTAAGTTTTTTTCCTTTAGCCTCGATCCAAGGAGCTCAGCATCACGTTTCGTAAGATTAAGATCTCGTATCTTCGCTTTCGTATAGGTTTTGAGACGGAACTCACATTAGGATACTGAATATATTTTCTATTTTTGAAATTAAATCCGTTTATTTTCCACAGGCAAAAGTAGCAATCTTCATGAGATTGTGGTTCTCGCCATATTGCTGGTGTGGAAAACGGCATTCTTTTAGAATTGTTCAGAGAAAAAGCGCAGCTAGTGCAAACTGAATCCAAAATAATTCATATAGTTTAGCTTTATAGATTCAGTAATATTTTTCTTTTGCTTCTTCGTAGCGAACTTGCCACATATGTAGCAAAATTTATTGGGATGATTGACACATACAACATGCGACATAATTTTTTTTTCTATAATAAAAGATCATAAAAAGGTAGAAGTTCTACTTTTGTTGGAACAACATCCCGAAACGAACTGAAGCGTTTCAGCTCGGAAGTCAAGTTAAATAAGCTTTTTAAAAATGACCAGCCTACTTTACAGTTTTTAGGAATCGAAAACATATTAGAGTCTCTACCACCCATACATACTTTAAGGCACCAGCAATAAATAGGATATTTTTGGATTCTTACACAAGAAAAAACTGTTTATTATTAACATTGAAAATACTGATTAATAGTTCATTTTAAAGCTAAGGAGTGGTACTTTCCGATGGAATCAAAGAGAGTCCAAACAATAGAATTGACTCCCCGAAAAACGATCCCAAAAAGGGTCTAAATAGGCACTTTTAGAAACTTTTAGCTCAAATTACTAAAAATCTCGACTAAGAACACGAAAATCATCTAAAATCACTACCAACCCTTCAAGATACTGGAAAAAGTCGAATTTTGTTGCCTTGTATTATTGTCAAGATATCGATTTTAAACTTTTAACTCTCATTTATATTAGACAGTCTTTGAAATTTCAAAAATATCGGAAAATAAATATATACATTTGGGCTCATATAATAACACATCTTTTACCATATATTTGGGGTCCACTGATTCCAAAACCGGTCTCGGTTTGGCGCCATCAGCTCTTGTTTTCAAGGTATAGCTGAAAATTCATTTTGCTGAGTTTTTGGACTTAAAATAATTATGGAGTCTTATGGGTCAGAACACATATCAATGCAGCCTACAAAAATCAAGCGCACAAACCCGAGAGTCTCTAAATTGGCATTTGAATGGACCTGCCTGAATAATATTATTGTTCATTTGCTTGACTATTAATGTAAGGTCCATGTTAGATAATGTAGGCTTTTAATAATTCCTATACACGTTTTGTGTATTAATTTAGTTGTCCTGCCACAAATTTTAATTCATTTTTTCGGGGTTAACAGGCATTAACTTTGTTTCCCCAGCTGTTATAAATGCAAATCTGTGAAATCTGTGAATATAGAAGAGTCTTTGGGCTATATGCTAAAGTGGTTTTTTATTCAAATTCGACCACCGCTCTGGCTGGTACATGAAGACTAAATTTGAAAAATTTGCCATAAACAGAGAAAAAATTCTCTTCAAAGGTCAATTTGGACATTTTCGGGTTTGATGGTTTCTGCATCGAATTGGCAGAAACTCACAAAAGTCGTGATATTGTTCACCAGTGTAATTCAACTATTCAAGCACAATTACTCATCCGAAGCCTACTCAGCAAAACTCACCCAGCTGCTCAGGGAAACCCCACCTGGCCCTCCTGGTGTAGACGAACAGTGGAAGCATATTTCACACTCTATGAGTACAGCTGCCAAGGAGATTCTCGGATTTGCCGAAAACTCCCGAAAACAGTCATGGTACGATGATGAGTGCCGCCGCGCTACTGCAGAGAAAGACGCTGCCTACAGGAGAACTCTGCAGTCGGGAGCAACGCGGGCTGTTAAGGAGCTATACCGGGAGAAAAGGAGAGAGGAGAAGCGCTTTTTCAAAAGGAAAAAGAATGAGCAGGAAAGGCGCATGAGGGAGGAAGTCGAAGTGCTGTTCGGAAGGAGTGAGACTCAAAATTCTACCAAAAGATTAGGCAACTATCCGAAGGTTTTAAGCCCAGAGTCACACTATTGAGGGACGAGCACGGAAATCTGGTCAGAAATCCTGAAGTGGCACTAGACAAATGGAGAAACTATTTCTCTAACCTGTTGGGAGGTGATGACGAACACAATGCCGCCTCTGGGGAAGTAGCGACACCACCAATCGATAACATAGAGATAGATCCGCCGGACCATAATAAAGTCTTGTTAGCCATAAAAAGGCTAAAAAATAACAAATCTGCTGGCGCTGATGAGCTGCCTGCTGAATTGTTCAAGGCTGGCGGTGAGGAGCTGGTAAGGTGCATGCACCAACTGCTATGCAGAGTATGGTCCGAAGAAAGCATGCCCGAAGATTGGAATCTAAGTGTACTCTGTCCAATATTTAAAAAAGGAGACCCTGCGGTTTGCGCCAATTACCGCGGGATCAGTCTCCTTCCCATCGCATATAAGGTTCTATCATGCATCCTATGTGAACGTCTAAAGCCGAGAATAAGTGAACTGATTGAACCTTACCAGTGTGGCTTTAGACCTGGCAAATCCACCATGGACCAGATATTCACATTGCGACAAATCCTGGAGAAGACCCGAGAGAGAAATATCGACACCCACCACCTTTTTGTTAACTACAAAGCCGCCTTTGACACGCCGATAAGGTCAAAGTTCTTTGAAGCCCTGTCTACCTTTGGTATTCCAGCAAAGTACGTTCGACTTTGCATGATTACGTTGAGAAGCACACAAAGCTCCGTCAAAATAGGAAAAAACTGCTCCGAGCCTTTCGATAACAAAAGAGGTTTTAGGCAGGGTGATACCTTATCGTGCGACTTCTTTAATCTGCTGATGGAGTACATACTGCGCCAGTGCCCAAATGCTAACAGAACGGGCACCATCTTTACCAGAGATAACGTGCTACTTGCATATGCCGATGATATTGATATCATTGGCAAAAGCGAATCTGTGGTAAAACAGGCGTTCTCAGAGATAGAGAAGCAGTCAAAACTTATGGGCTTAGCAATAAATGAGGATAAGACGAAGTACCTACTATCAACGCGCAGTGAGTCTACGCCTGGACAATCTGTTGCAATGGGAGACTACAACTTCAAGGTTGTTAAGGAATTTGTCTACCTCGGAACGAAGATAACCAGCGACAACACCCGTCTGGAAATCCGAAGAAGAATTACTCTTGCAAACATGTTATTACGGGCTCAATAAGGAATTCAAGAGCAGAGCCCTCTCTCGGAAAACGAAAATTGCGCTATACAAGTCGCTTATCATCCCAGTCCTGCTATACGGCGCAGAAGCATGGACAATGACAAAGGAGGATGAGGCGGCAACTGGCGTGTTCGAGAGAAAAGTTCTTCGGAGGATTTATGGACCTCTAAACGTTGGCGGCGAATTTCGCATCCGAATGAATCGCGAACTATATGAGCTCTATGGGGACACTGACCTAGTCAAGCTCATAAAACAACAGCGGCTGCGCTGGATAGGACATGTTACCCGTATGGATGATAACGCTCCAGCAAAACGGGTGTACAATCGGCATGCGATCGAGTTGGGAGGCATTCCCTCGCAGGGTTGACCGAAGCGGAGATGGCGCGACCAGGTGCAAAGAGTTATTGCGAAGCTGGGAGTGTCCTTCTGGTGGAATGTCGCTCGGGACAGAGGCGAGTGGCGGGCATTAGTGGCAGCGGCCGAGACCGTAAAACGGTTGTGATGGCCAAAGAAGAAGAAGAAAGCACAGTTACTCATAATCCACCTTTATATGTACAATTATTCAAGTAGTTGTAAAAGTAATTACAATTTGAAATTTTCATTGAACAATCGTAATTCCAAGTTGGTAATAAGGAACGATAAGGATTTTGGTAAATTTATGTCCACAGTGATTGTTTGTATATTAATTTGTTTGGTGCAAATTTATTTAGAATTCACATAAATTTAAGTGTCACCATATATATTTATAATAAGCTAAGCAAATGCGTGCCTCACTCGCTTCGAACTCGATCGAAAGGAATTGTTAAGAGATCTCATATCCAAAAACGGATTTGAAAGATCGGTTAAATCTTTCAAACATCAATAAGAATGCAGAATCCTCCCCAGAGGCTTAATAATCTACGGAGAAGTCGTGCGTCTTCTCATCTCTGATTCGCGGAGCAATCGAGTCTCCACCTAATTCTTGGAAAATCCGAAAGCTCACCACACCCAGAGTGGAAATTTCCGGCAGGAGCCCGACATCTAAATTTCTTTCCTCCCGCGGAACAGAGTAGCCGGAATGCGCAAGCAAAGCAGCTGTCCCTTTAGAAAAGCTTGAGATACGACAAAATTAAAAGTGACGAGATTTTCTCAAGAACACAATGCAAAATAAATTATACCATTTTTAAGAATGCAAATTCTTTGTTTTTTTTTTTAATTCTTTATCAGACTTGACCGGGATTGACTTAAGAATATTTAATCTAAAAGTATGCAATCGAGAATCTCGTGTTAACTTGATTCGAGTGCATAATTTTTCAGCTTCTTTTGAGTTAATGCTATTGATTACTTATCCCACCCGAGTTACGGGTACATCGTTATTTTTATGAATGGTTTCTCACCTGATCAGCTCATTGAGCGTATCCGAATATCGTGGTACAATGAACTCATCCAGATCGACCAAAGCCAAATACTTGTACCGGTACATGGTTCGATATAAACAGTCGTTTAGTGCCGCGAATAAGCCCTCCGTACGTATCTCCTTTTGGCTGCGCATGCGTAGATTCCAGGGTAAAATGCTAACCGTGGGTAGTTGATAGTGTAACGATTTCAGTACGCGAGGGGTGGCATTTTGTGCCACCTGCGCTGGCTGCAGTGGTTCCAAATCGTAAGCCGTCAGATTTGTCGGTACCAGACCCCGTTGGTAGCTCTGGAGCACGCAGGAGGCATGCGGTCCCAAAGTATGATTGTAGAAGGTAAAATGTGAGACACCCAATAACGCATAGAACTCCAGATATTCCATCAAGTACAAAGCCTGATCGTAGTTAAAGTGAAAGGGTTTCACACAGACGGCTATGCGATCGGGAATATTTTCACCGCTTGGTGGGACCTGCGGGTGCTGATGATCTCCGCTGTTACTAGTGCTACCGTTGAGCGATGGTGGCGGCCTAAAATCTGGATCTTGGTCTGTGTTTCGTAGAGTTAAGAGATTACCAGGTGGCGCTCGGAGTCTGGACACGACACTAACATATTGTGGCACCAAGGAAGGGACGCGTACTGGACAGAGTATAAAACATGCGCTGTACTTGAGATTCCAGTTCTCGCGAATTATCTAGAAGGGAATGGGTCAACTGAATTGAAATTCTTTTACTCATCGCTAACTCACCTTAACTCTTGCCATTACCGTGGCCGAAGTGTATTTGGCACGTGTTTTTGCTATGGCTGCCCCACTGGAATTGCTTGGGCCATACCAGAACCTACACCAGACACGCTCTGGACCGCGTGTTTTGGTGGCGCCCACCACTCGCACCAGTCGACCATCGCGTCGATCAAAGTAAGCGGAGTAAACAAAGAACTTGAAGCGCGTGCCATTGACAACCTGCCAGGCACCGTCGCTGGGCGCGGTGCCAAATGGGAAATGCGGCAATGTCTCCTCCACCTTATCAGGCAGTAGCTGGCCCCAGGGAATCAGTGGCACATTCACACCAAATGCCCCAGCCCCAGTTCCACCGCCGTTGAGCAGCATGCCGGCGGAGCGTTGACCATCGGCGCCTGCGGCTTCTATTAAATTGCATCAAATGCATGAGATGACTCACCAAGTACACATAATGGCCTATCATCATCATCAGCATCATCTCTTTTGTGATTCAGTATTGCAATTCAATGGCGCTGAATGTGAATTCGACTTGGCCATTGTGCGACCGAATTGCAATTGTGTCTATGCCACTCACCTTGAATTTTTAGTTTATTGTCACGAAACTGTATAAAACCTAATTTATTATCACTCAAAATGCTGTCATCCAATAGATCGTAGTCCTCCTGCAAAGAGACAGAGAGAGAGGTGGATTTGAAAGTAATACACAATTAAAGCTAAAACACACAGATTTCTTTCCCAGATATCGTTCAAACCTTAAACCAATTCCAAAAAGGTTCCCCACTAATATATAAGGAAAAATGATGGTATTATACCTATAAATACTCTTATTTTTCAGTAATTCTGAAACATAAGATGAAGTATACTATTGAGAAATATCATATTTAGGGTGGCAGATGAAAGCCGCTACCAAAGAAATATTGAATTACTTTTTTTTCTATATATGAATCTGCATAATTTTTTTTTTTTATTTATGAGAATGATCTTTAAATTTGTGGAAAATGGATAACTGGGACACTGAAACAAGAATTTGGATTGTCCGCCGCTATCACGCTCTGGAGTCCAAAGTTTTGGTCTAAAGAGACTATAGGCAGATGGACTATAATGAGACTTGTTAACAATTTTTCCAACCGTGGGACATTCGAAAGAAGACCTTACCATCGAACCCAACAGTTCGGACGGAGGACACAATCGCTGCTCTAGCTGCTCCCATACAAAAAAATTTAAGTGTTTTGACAAGTATCTTTTCTGCTCACATGCATCAACGGACAGGGGGATATCCTGGACCAAGTTCTGCATCTAGATCTTTGGCCCAAATGTTCTATTATTTGTGAATTCGAGCCTAAGCCCATGAGTAATACTGGCACTCTTCTTAGGTCTTCAAAAAACTTAAATCAACCCTCGTCATCAAATAACAGAACGTAAGGGGAATCAGAGGTAAACTTCAATCCCTTTACTTAAATAGTTTTGCTTTCGAGGCCGACATTTTAATGATTACTGAGACTTGGCTTCAACCTAATATACTTAATAGTGAGATTTTGTGTTATTCTTATTGCATTTATAAAGTTGACCGTAACAACCGTAATGGAGGAGGTGTTTTAATTGCTGTCAAGCATGATCTTAACGCATCTATTCTTCAGATTCCCAATACTGACGACATTGAGTTTGTGTGTGTCTCTGTGCGCATTGGAGAATCCATTATTTACCCGAGCTGTTCCTATGTTCCCCAGTCTTCTGAGGAGTCCTCTTATTATAAGCACGCTTCAGCAATACAGTATATTTCTAAATCCTGTCGCGACTGTGATTTTCAAGTCGTCGTGGGTGACTTCAAAATTCACTTGGTCGTATACTGGATCTATTATTTACTGATAGTCCGTGTCCTTCTGTTTCTCGAGCATCTCCGATTTCTTGCCCAGAAGACAATTATCATCCCACCTTAGAACTCAATTTGCATCTTCCAAGCAGAGCTGAGGTGGTTGTGCCAACTAAGGCAGTGCTTAGGCGATGCTATAAGAAAATACACTACACACTCATGAATTATTTGTTGCTAGATACTGACTGGTCATAACTTAATCGAGTTCATTTCGTTGAAACTGCAACCAAATTGTTTTACACTATCCCTCAGGAGGTAGTAAAGAGTGTTGAGAAGAATGCACCATGCTGTTGTGCAAGCCTTAGACATTCAAAAAGTGTGAAGTCTCGTCTTTTCAAAGCTTATAAAAGATCAGGAAAAGCAACGGACTTCTCCAAATACTCGACTGCTAGGGCAAAATACCAAGCCCAAAAAGCGTTTTTGTTATAAAAGCAACCTATCTCGAGTTCAAAGTAACTTCTGTAACAATCCTAAGAGTTTTTATTAATTCGTTAATACCAAACGACGGTCCAACGCTTTACCTTCTGCTCTTTTCTACAAACATGAAATTGCCTCTACTGACATTGATATTGCAAATATCTTTGCAAAATTCTTTCAATCAACATTTTCGTCGTCAGTTGCTTGCAATGGGTATTCATACTCTATTTCCTCATAAGATTTCATACGTTGTCCCTCGATTTCATTCTCTTCTGTCCTAAATGGTTTACTCTCGTTAAAATCCAACCTTTTTCCTGGACCTGATAATGTACCTTCGTGCATCTTAAAGCAATGCGCAAACTCGCTTGCCTACCTTATTCACATTTTATTTTCCAGTCTAAATTTCTTACTACTTGGAAAGAATCTTTAATTCTTCTTTATATGCCGCCAATTGTCCGTTTCACATTCTGAGTAGGGATGATAATAAGATATTTCCTATTCTCAGTGATATCATTTCCGAGGAAGGTTTTCGCTCTTTTATTCTTTAAAATCTTGCCCTTACTTAGCTTTAAGTACTTTTTTGAACTCCTTTTTGATCACCAACGCTGCGAGCTGGGGCCTAGCTGGTCATGGTGACTAATAAAGTATCCCCAACGGATCAGAAGGCGTTCAATTTAATCTTTGTTTTTCTTTATATCCATTTCTTGTTGTTTTATATTGTAACTGTGTCTAGAAGATGAATGAATTTCATACACTGAAAAACAAGTTATTTGAGTTAATGTACTTAATGTAGCAATATTCATCAGCCACCCTATATATCTTACCTTCGACATATAAAAATGTAAGTAATCAGAATTGTTTTTTGATTTTGTATTGATAAAGATCGGATGATCGATAGTCAAGTTGCTTGCTGCTCCTAGTGCAGCATCAAAATGTATGCTATTCACTTTCGTTGGTACACCGACTTTATAACATGTCGTCTCCATCTTACGTATCTAACTCGCTATCTGGCTTAAAGTGTTAGAGAAACTCTCGAACAAATTTAAGTCTATATTCATTGATTATTTCAGGGTTGCAAAACGGAACCAAAGCAAGCCGTAATCATACCGCTAATTCCAGCTGATAAACCGAACCGGCGCCCCTTCGAAAATGTTGAGCCGAACCGAAAACCACTAGTCCAAACGGTTCGGTTAAGTGCACTGACTAATTTTAAATAGTAAAAATATTGCGAATATTAATCATGTACCTAGCATTAGTCCTTATCGATGCCGGATTTGTGTAGCGGCTAACCATTTTAAAATATTTGATCACGTATATCTACTGCAATCGTCCAACGAAATTCAATTTCAATATTGCTGGGTGACACAGAAATTTCAAGTGATTTTCGTATAAACGATGGCATTTTAATCTTAAATTATACACTCAGAAAAAATCCGTTCAATATCTACCGAAATCAAGACCGTTGACAAAAGTAGAGTTAGTCCCGCTTTTTCGTAAAATGTGAACGGAGGTGTCTTTTCATGATCGCAATTTTACCACCCGTTGTTCGATCTTCATTAACGTTTAGGTGTTGCGCTAATACCATCTTGGGCTCAATTTGGGAACATTTCGGGGTCATTTTACAAACTTTCGGGCTTTATGTAGAAAAATTTTGGTAACGTTATCAGACCACTTGGGTCTCTTTTTTGTAACATTTTGGGAACAATTTTTGAACATCTCGGTCTTATATTGGGAACATCGCGGTCTCAATTTGGTAACACATTGGGTACAACTTCGATCAATTTTGGTACATTTTTGTGAATATTTTGGTAATACTATGTGACTGATTTTAATATATTTATGATAATCAAACAAGCAAGTTTAAGCCGGTTAGGTGTTATGTTTTTACCAGTGTTTAAAAAACTGCAATAAGTTTTATTTCCTCTGCTTTTGACTTGCTTCTGAGAAAAATTTTTTTGTTCGTTGCTTTAACCCTTACGTGAGGAGAAAAAAATTACCCTTTGCATTTATTGTCGCGCGAATATTAAAACTGAGGGAGTAAATTTTATTCATGTTCCAAAGATGCAAAAAAATGAGAATTGTGGGAAGAATCCTTAGGATGTAGTTTTGGTCCAAATGGAAAAATCTGCCATACACATTTTAAAGCTACCGATTGAAAGCCTTTAACCAACAAAGGCCAGGTATCAAAGAGAAGACGTCTCATGCCAGATGCAATACCAGAGCCGGAGAGTGAACCGGCGCGTGAACCGAAAATCATTCGACATAGGTTGCTACAGTAGGCTGCAAATGTACCCCACTGCCATTCTAAGGGTTAAACACTGAAAATGTTGCCGTTTCACTCACTCACATGAAATTAGTAGGCTCACACTCATTTGTCAACATACAATAAATGAGAGACGGGACCACCTTATACTAATTTCATCATGGCGTGGCTGACCCGAAGCAGCAGCTCCGACTTAATCTGCTGATCACAAGCAGCGAAAAGCATAAAGCTTAGGAAACGTTAACCGACAACTACTTGCGCTTTTTGCTTTTTGTCAGAAATCGGTTTGTGTGCTTGCTTCGACAGCGAATTCTGATTTTTCTCGGAAACAAAGGCAATAGCAACAATTCATATTGAACAGTTGAAAAAAGATCAAGCTGGTAAAAGTAACAATTTTGCGACTTTTGCTGCTTCGACCGGTACAATTTAAACACTGGTTTTTATATAACTTTAATAGTCAAACACAACACCGCGGAAGACAACTTAATGTAATAGTTATGATATGGAATAGTTGAATAGTAGAATAAATTGATGTAAATCTTTTCAAATTTAAGCTTTTTATTCAGAGCTCTCAAAAATTTAATTTTTGATCACGTATGCGCTATGTTGCCATATATAGGCGGTCAGGGAAGGCGTGGTCAAATTAACTTAAAATTTTGTTTCAATATTTAGAGTAACAATATATCAAGTTTCAGCTCGATATCTGTAATATTCGACTTTATGCCACTTTTTTCGCGATTCTGACCAGTGTGCACCGTAAGGAGGCTTGTCAATTGAACAGGAGGTTTAGGAACCTCCCGGTTCTATCAATAGAGCAGAGGCAGAGAGTTTCTTATGCCAGCATTGCTATAACTGCTTGGGAATTTGAAATAACACCTTAACACCGTATGTTCATGATTTCCGAACAGCTGTTCGCTTTTGAACGGACGCGCTTGTATGTTGTAATGAAGTATGACAAGAGTAGGTGTTTTGCAGTGAACGTCGGGCTTTTTTTGTGAACAAAAATTCATAAACGAAATGGTTTAAAAAGCAGTCCGCTTGGGCTGCATTTTTGACCGCAGGAACGTTTTGAGCAGTCCTTTTGTTTATAATGTCAAAAATATTAGGCAGAGCTTCTGCAAATGGTTTCTCGCGCTCGCAAAAGGGCTGGCCCGCTTTAATGATATTTTTTAAGGAAAATTAGGATTTGATGAAAAGGCCTTTTTGAAAGCCCGCTCGTGGTTCATGTTGACTCCTAACTACGAGCCACTTTATTCTCAATAGACTTATTTAAATGACAGGCTTCCAAATTTTGACTTAAATAGCGGTGGAAACGGGCTCGTCTAGCCAAAACTTGCTCTTGGTTTTGCCAGAAAAAGTACATTCGATTTCTTCTTCATATTTATTTGTTGCTTAAATAAATTCAAACTTGACAACTTTTAAAATGATAGAGAGAACTCGTTGACGAAATTTCGATGAGGCTTACGACACACTAAAATTAAAAAAAGTAGATTTGTCCTAAATATTCTAAAAGATATGCTGCCCATTCCAAACTCAACTTCGTTTTTTACTTGGAATTCCGACAAAGTTGACTGTTCAAATGCAGTAATGCAGCTTGTTAAATATACAATCCAATTTGCGAGGAAATAGTCAATAATTTAAAGGTTAAACTAAGCTCAAAAATCTTCATCCAGGGTACTCAAAGTATTTACTAGTAAGAAGAACTTTGTTTATTTTATAACACACAGCTGACACCAACACACACGTTCAAACTGATCCCATAATTCCGCACAACTACGACTTCTGGTACAAAAGTCAAACGAACTGCAGTTTGAGTGTGCTGCTTTGAGTGCATAAATAAATCAGCTTTCTGGTTTTATACAAAAATAAAATTGCATAAACGAAATCGTATGGCATTATGCTTCCTGCTTTAATATGCAAATCCCTTCGCCTGCCAAGCCAAAAAGTATGCAACGAAATATGGCCAAGCGGCAACATCTTTTGTTTTCCCACGGCCAACAAAAAAGGGTTCCTCCTGCTAGTTAAGCTCCGCCCCCACTTTACAACAACAAAAGCTACAAAAACAACAGCAAGTGCGCCAACAAAACAAACATACAATTTCTGACCATTTTTGGCCGCGGCGCATTTCGGTGTCGATTTGCATAACAAAACTTACCTTAACATTATCATAATCCGGCATCGAGTCGCCCAGGCGTCCTCCCAGACTGGCTCCGCCACCGCCGCCTGCTCTCATGGCCAGCATGCCGCCGTGTGTGCGCTCGTCGATCATGAAAACCTGCAACGAGAAAAGGGTAGACGACGTTGATAAAACTGCAGCAACTAAGGATGATTTGAGAGCTAATTTCTCAGTGCTAAAACGTTTCCTGCTCGTCTGTTTTTTGGCATAATTAATTGCAAGCTGAATGTGTAATGCCGTGGCTAATTGCAATTTGGAATATTTATGCCAAGGTACAAAATATGCTAAAGCTAATACTTTATGCATAGTTCTTATGGAACAAACGAAAATTTATTTTGATATTCAAATACTTAACAGTAATTTAAAAAACAACAGGAAATGAAATTTGAGATAGTCCAGCTTATGGACGGTTTTGTGTGCTAGTCACCAATCTGATTTTAACTACGTTTGAGCCTTTTTAAGAATATTTTGAAACAAGTTTTTTATTGTTTTCAATTCTGAAAGTCAGCTACTATTAAAATTGTTGAATTAGAATTAGCAAAGACCTAGAACTCACAAAGATAACTAACGGAAGCGCAAGTTGGCAGGGGAAAATTTACCTGAGAAGTAAACGCAAGCCTTGAAACAGCGCAACATACCATTTTAAATACAAACGAGAAAGCAAAGCCTACTTCGTCAGTGCCGAAGTTTAAATACACTTTAATATTTTGTAATGATGACTTCATTTATAAGCTTTTTGTCTTGTGTCATTGGGATATTAAATAGAAAAAAATAGGGGAAAGTTAACTTCGGCTGTGGAGCGTATCTGTACCAAAAGACTTCGTGCAAATTTTGGTGAAGATAGCTTTCAAACTGACGAAGGAGATATCATAGAAACAGACAGACGGACGCACAGACGGAAGGTGAGACGGACAGGACTAAGTCAACTCAGCTCGCCATGCGAATCAAGTACATATATACATTATGTGGTCTATGCGTTACAAACATCCGGACAATTTTATAATACCATGCGTAAGTTTCCATGCGTTCCACAAGTCTTTTTGCTTTGCTTAGTCTTGGTAAAAAGCAAAAGCTCGGTACCAAAAATAAGCTCTCCGCCTACCGTGCTAGTTGTACCATGGAGTAGAGTGTCGAAAAGGCTTGGCCATTGCTGGCAAAAGGCTTATTATGACTAGTGTTATGAAAAACTTGTTCATATTATTACTCGTGTGAAGCAAAGAGCTTGCTCGTTCTGACTCAATGTGATTGCGATCATTTCGAGTGTGTCGATCCAAGGCGACGAGCCCAACCAAGCCAAGTAAACGCACGAGTGTGATCGAACATTAGAAGCATAGCAAACTGATAAGTACAAAGTCGGGAGCATATAGCTGTCATAGGAACGATCGATCGAAAAACTAGTCTTCGTGGAATAAACTATTTCGTTTTCAATGGAAACGCCTCCAAACTTCGAATTTCTTAGATTGCGATGCTTTCCCATGATTACACCAAGTTTGGTTGAAATCGGACGTATATATCGTATAGCTGTCATAGAAAAGTAGAGCCTGAAAAGTAGTCTTAGTTAAAAACAACTTCTTGGTTTTCAATGGAAATTTCCCTAAAATTTGCATTTATTTATTTGGTATGCTTTCACAATATTTTACAATGTTTTATCAAAATCGGATGACTATAGCAAATAGCTGTCATAGAAACGATAGAGAAAAGAAAACTTT
Organism: Lordiphosa collinella; assembly: GCA_018904265.1. Taxonomy (NCBI): domain Eukaryota; kingdom Metazoa; phylum Arthropoda; class Insecta; order Diptera; family Drosophilidae; genus Lordiphosa; species Lordiphosa collinella. Next base: position 124,510 of record JAEIFV010000421.1, on the reverse strand, counting down.
TTTTTATCAATGGAAACGTCCTTATAATGGGCATATACTTATTTTATATACTTTTACACAATTCTACACAGTTTTGTCAAAACCGGATGACTATAGCATATAGCTGCCATAGGAACGATAGTGAAAAAAACTTTTTTGTTTTCAATGGAAACGTCCTTATCATTGGCATTTACAATGCTTTAAAGTATGAGAAAACCTATTGAAGGAGTATGGTATAGTCTTGGATACAAGCAGCCCTTCAACATGGAACACCACATAACGAGTCTTGCTTCTATTAATATATAATAAAGCCCGTAAAAATTTTAAGAATCTGCACGCCAAAGCCAAACTCGTTACAGCTACAGACAATTGAACCTGAATCTCAAAGAGCTTAACTATTTTCAAGACCAATATGATGCAACCACGATCTCAGCCATCTTCAAAGCCAGAACTGAGATGTTGAACCTAAGCTATATCCCATACAGGCACAACCCATCTGAGATATGCAGCCATTTGTAACCTAGGAGAACGGGCAGATTTCATTCCTTTCTGCGCAACATGCCCAATTTTACGAGAGCATCGTGTGTTCGCATGGAACAAACCAATACTTACAATGGAGGAGATCCAACTTATCCTCAACGGAATGGACTGGAACAAATTAGCCACCTACATCAAAGAGGCAACACGCTATAGAACCTGCATAATGAGCGGAGACTTTTAAATAGTGGGGCGTTGTTGAATTTTCTTCTGGGCGGAAGATCCACTATGGAAGTAGCCCTACGAAAATCCGCAATAGCGACCCGAACCAAGTACCTTAACATTATATAGTTGTAAAATTTGAATTTTTATTTTATTTTCTAAATATTGTCTAATTCAGCATTAATTTATTTTATTGGCAGATGGCTCTGTGCCAAGCTTTTGTTTTCTTAAATGTTTTTTTAGTAATTAAATAAATTTATAAATTTATATAAAATAAAAATAAACAAAAGGCTGTGGTGCGCTATATTCTTGTCGTGTAATAAAATAAAAACAACTATTGCATATACACTTATAAGGATAACAAAATTCTTAATTGGGTTGAGTATTTTTTCTTTTTTAACTTTTGCGTTAAAGGGGGGGTCTAAAAAACGTATGTGTTATTTCTTCTCTTAATCTTCAACAAATCAAAGATTTTTATTAAACTTATATTAATTGTCTTTAATACAAAAAGTAAAAACAGTTTCACAAACCCTTTAATATACAACTAAATTAAATTTTTCCTTAAGTCCGCCAATTCTGGCTGGACACAGTAATAGGTGTACGGAGATAAATGTTTAAATTAAATCAATATTTCACTATTTTTGGTCTGGTTTTATATTAAATTAAGTATCTGGCAGCTAATAACCGGTATATCCGCCATTATTTTGCCTTGGCATAGAGGATATTAACTTGCAACAAGCTCCAATGGGAATGTTGTACCATGCTCTTTGGACAATATCCCAAAAATGGTTTTAATTTTGACAAAAAGACTTTCCGACCTCCCTTTTGAGTTCACCCCAGAGATTCTCGATGGGATAGAGGTCCCGGGATTGACGTGGCCACTCAAGAACATCCACATTTTGCTCTCGGAGCCAATACTTTGCTACTCGAGAGGCGTACTTTGGGTCATTGCTGCTGGAACTTCCATAAAAGTGGCATATTATCCTCAGCATATGGTAGCATCACCGTCTCCAGTAGATCTTTGTATAAGAATCTGTCCATTATTCCGTAAATACGGTGAAACGGACCAACAACTTACCATTAGGCTACCACCTCCATGTTTCACAGTTTTATATGTCTACTTGGGATCAAATTCACTGCCTTTCGGAGGACGAACCTTCCTTTTGGCATCATATCCAAAAAAATTTACTTTGGCCATTTTTTCTCACCCTCCGGTCCGCACCAGGTTCTACGATCTAATGCATATTTGTTCCTCATCTGTAAATTTGCCGACCGAAGCAAAGGAACCCTGCGAGCAATCCTACCTGGTAGGTTTGCTATTGCCAATCGTCGCCGAACAGTCCGTGATGACCCAATATTCCCAATTTCATTGACAATCGTCCTGGAAGACTTGAACGGGTTGCGTTTAACCAACTGAACCATGCGATCGTCGGTCTTAGATGATAATTTTCTAGGTGCTCTCCGAGTTTCACCTATTTTTTCCGGTTTTAAGGCATTGGTTACGAAGTTTTGAGAACGTTTTATTAACATGGCAATGGATTTATACGTTTTTCCTTCATACTCGAATGAGCCTTCTCTTCTCCGCACTGCAGTGACGCCTACGGCCCATCTAATATAATTTTAATGGTTATTAAGTCCCCATTTAGTTACATTTTCCAATTAGCTTACCTTCTGCAACCAAATAATTGTATTCATAAACTAGAGCTGAATGTTTTCCTTCATACACCTATTTTATTGACCAGCCGAGTTTGCAGTCTAACCAATAAAACAATCCACAATTTTTCCCAGAAAGAAACAGTTTGACCATATTAATAAAGTATAGCTTCCTTATTTAATTTTATGTTTATATCGATTTAAATCGATATTAAAAAAAAAAACTTTACACCTTTTATATTTTCCATGAGTGTAGGTACGAATGATCGGTCGAAAAAGAAGTTCTTAATTGGAAGAGCCTGCAAATTTCGTAATTGTTAGTTTGTTTTGTAGTCTTTGTAGAAAAACTTTTCGTTTTCAATGGAGGCTGCAAGGGAATACAAAACTTCGGCCGATCAACTTTTTGGCCCTGAATCCATGACTTCACGGATCGAGCAGTGTGGACACGACAATCGTGTTGAAAAGTCCACTGCAGGTTTTGAAAAAGGTTTTGGAAATGCGGAAAAGCCGTTTCTAGCACGCCGTTATAGTTATGTGCGTTCATGCGCGATGTCGAAAACTGAAGCTCACAGGTGCCATAGTATGATATTGCTCCCCACATCATTACGCCGCCCACCCGACTGTGCAAGCGGTCCAAGTGATGCTCCTCTTTGCGTAGGTCATGAAAATAATAATTATAACCATCAGGTCCTTCCAAATTAAATTTCTTTTCATATGAGCATACTGAGTGGTGTTTTTTTTTTAACCTGATGACGCGCAGTGTAAGTAGCTGCAGTATAAACGGTCGCTCGAAAAATAAGTTCAAGTAAGAAAAACTTTTTGCTTTTAATGTAATCGCCACCAAATTTAGCAATTCTTAGTTTGCTATGCTTTTACATGATTCTACAAAGTTTGGTCGAAATCGAACATCTATATAGTATAGGTCCCTTAGAAAAGTAAGGTCCGAAAATAAGTCTTAGTTAGAAAAACTTTTTTGTTTTCAATGGAGGCTGCAATTTTTTCAAATTGATTTTGATCTTAGCAGACTAAGGCAAATGTGTTTTTAGCAAATTTTTGTAAATTTGGTGGCCGGGTGGCTCAGCGGCAAGTGTGCGCGACCGCTGTGCATCTAATGCAAAGTTTTTTCTTTGAATAAACTTTACTCCCAGTCACGCCTCTGTGCTGTTGGCGCCAGCTTTGTAGTAATTAGCCATGAAAAGCTTCTCAAGCTGCCGTTCGGATTCGGCGTTAAACTGTAGGTCCCTTTCTCTTGTGCGAAAATTAGAAGCGCACAAGCCAAGAGATTGAGAGAAGCTCGGCTTTGGCCCTTTGGGGCTGTGTCAACGTAACAAGCCTTGGGGCTGTGTCAAGTAGACAAGCCATTTTACTTTACTTTACTTGTAAATTTGGTTACTGCATTTTGTGATTTGCTGACGGTTCAACTTAAGAAACAATTATTCAAGTCATTTTGAAATTAAATGCCATTATATATTTGGCATTTTATAAACGTAAACTGTCAGAACTACATATAATGTTGTACACATAACCTTTGGCTTACTGCGATAAAAATCTGTTTAAAAACATGCAGAATCCGTTGCCTAGTCATGGATATATCGATTCTGTTACATGCATCTGCTCAAACTTAATATTCTATGTGAACCTTTGGTAAAGGGTATAAAAAATCAAGTGTACTTAAGTACATATATACTGTAGGTTGCCAGAACAAAAACAAAATGATAAGTTGACAAAGCGGAAGTCTTACACAGAGAAAAATATGACGTTCCAAAATCATTACTAAATGGTAATGATTATGGTCTGTTTTTTCCATTTATAAAAAAGAACGGTGATCATAAAAATGGAAAAATTTAACGATTAAAGTCCTCATAGAGATTTTAATTGGCGTAAAAGCAAAGAAAACTCGCGAATAGAGAAAAAGAGGGGCATTAATTGTCCATTCTATTTTGATGTTTTTAACGAAAAAAATCGAGAAAAATTGGTCCCAAAGTGCATTGTAAAAAACAAAGCCAATGGTAAAAACACCAAAACTAAAGAACAAAACAAAAAAAAATAGTTTTTAATTTAATGCTTTGAATGTCTTGCCATTCGACCATCGGGCTTGTTGATTTTTAAACACCAACATTGTTCACTGTCAAGCGCGAACCCGTTGTGGCGTTGAGTCCCGATGTCCTGAGTTCGGAGTTGTCCCAGAAATCTCTTCCAACCAAATTCCAACCCAAAATCAATGTTCAGTGTCCTAGAAATCTCTTTCGGTTGGTTTCAAATCTCTAGTGTTTTGGGAAAAGATTTCCTAAATTCGACCCTAAAACTATTTTTATAACCAAAACTAGTTTTAGAAATGTAAACAACATTATTTTACTGAAGTGGCTGCAACAAATAAACGAATTGTTTAATTTGGTTTAATATTGAACTTAACTTTTTAATTCTTTTTCGCAAAATAACTGAAGACTGACGCCATCTATCTGCCTCAGTTGGCATTACTAGCGCCCAGGGATTAATACCGAAACGATTTTCGGTTCCGGTACAGGTACCGGTACGAACCGAAATGAATGTTTCGGTAAAAGGTTCTATTTCGGTTTTTAATTTATTTCGGATTTCGGTTTCGATACGGTACCCAGTTTTTTACTTCGGTATAACGGCCGGGTGGCTCAGGGGTTAGTGTGCGCGACCGCTGTGCATGAGGTCGTGGGTTCGATCCCGCCTCGGAACATCTAATGAAAAGTTTTTTTCTTTGAATAAACTTTACACCCGGCCACACTTCTTTGCTGTTGGCGCTAGCATTGCAGTAATTAGCCATGAAAAGCTTCTCAAACTGCCGTTCGGAATCGGCGTTAAACTGTATGTCCCTTTCTCTTGTGCTAAAAATTAGAAGCGCATAAGCCAAGAGATTGAGAGAGGCTCGGCTTTGGCCCTTTGGGGCTGTGTTATCTTGACAAGCTAATTTTACTTTTTATAACGGTACGTACCGGTATAAATAAAATTTGTTAAATATTGTAAAAAGCAAATTCTGAGATAAGTCCAAGTCATTTTATTCCCTTGTAAAGAAACAATATTAAACATCAAAGTTTCAGTCGTTTGACATTTAAAGTAAAATTAAAATCTATTTTCACATTTCGTATTATTTTACAGAAAGTACCTACTTTTGAAATCTCATACAATTCTGTGAACTCATAAAGTGTTTCTTTAGATCGTATGGCTGGAAAAAGGTTGCTCTCCAGTATGCGTAAGGATATGCCTCTTCAGAGAGTCTTTTTGGAGGAAGGATTTCGAGCAGTAAGGGCAGTTTAAGGGTTGCTGGCCGGTATGAGTAAGTAGGTGTTTATTTAGCATGCTCTTTCGGCCAAAACACATTGAGCATTCTGGGAACCCAGCAAACCAGCATGCGAACATTTTGCGAGACTTTCGCAGAATGCTCACAAACGAGCTCGCTTGTAAGCAAGGAATGAGAGTTCATTTTTATTATCGCAGAGCACTCGCAAACGAGCTCACAAGCGAGCTAGCATGTGAGCATTTTGCGTAATTACAAAAAAATATCGAGTTTGGGACCAAAGCGCATTGTAAATATATTGAAAAAAAATATAGACAATGTTAAAAAACTCAAAAATAAAAAAACAAAATAAAAAAAAGATTTTAATTTTATGCCTTGAGTGGGATTCGAACCCATGACCTCGCCGTTGCAAGGCAAATGTCTTGCCATTCGACCACCTGGGCGAGTTGATTTCATTTTTCTCTGTCATTTCGCCAGTGTCACGCCCGACCCGATTGTATCGATGAGCGTTAAGATGTTAGTCATACGTGTAGAGTGTCGCGTTCCTGAGTTCGAGTTCCAGACAAGGTGAGTCCGGCGGGCCGGGCGACTTACTACGGGGCTCCACAAGCATATAATTTTTTTTTATTTTAAATCTAAAACGTATCACAGAAAATATTTTAAATGACTCGCAAGTAATTTCAAAAAAGTCTCGCAAAAGATACCGCTTGCGACTATCGTATATGATACTTTCACTGCCACAAACTGAACGACACATGAATCATTTTACTATCATTTCCCGACCCGTATGCGAGAGTTTTGCCGGGTTAACTCAAGCAATTCACTCGCTTGTGATATCGTTTGCGAGCGTTTGGTTTACTGGGAACGAGTGAGGTCGTACGCCGGAAGGGCCGCTCACCAGTATGAGTAGGCAGGTCTGCCTTAAGAGAGCTCCTCAGGGCACTGGGTACATTTAAAAGGGCGTTCGCCAGAATGCGTGTGCAGGTGCTCCTCCATTTAGCATTTTACGGCAAAGGTCTTCGAGCAGTGGAGACATTCGAAGGGTCGCTCGCCAGTACGCGTGCGTTTGTGTCGCTCCAGGTTGTGCTTAGTGGTCTCTGCTCGCTTTTCCAATGTTTGTGAGGGTCTTTCTTCTGTGGTCTGCACGTTTAAGCGCTTCAGACTCTGCTCCAATCGCCGCTTGAAATTCAAAGCAATTCTTGTCGCTGCCAAGCAGGGCTTCATCCCTGGGCCAGTCGTCTCCTCTATCATAATAGTCAAGTCTTGTGCTTTATCGGAGTTGGTGTATATATTCAGCCAATTGGTGTCCACACCAGCACCCGGACTGGCCAAGCAAACGCAGCATAGCTCGGCCACAGTTAGTCCCCGTATTATGAGATTCATTTCACAGACATAATCTCTGTTAATTGCAAATGGAATGCTTTCAAAGAGTCGAAATAGAAAAAATTTAATATATTTCGAGATCAGTGTGACCGTATGTGGCAAGAATCAAAATACTGATTCGAGCAAGGCGCTAATCGAATGCAATTATAAAAGACAACTGAATTTTATATGTAAGTTGGTATGTGTGTACATACATCGTTTGAGCTGCGAAGATGAACATCGTAATGGGCGTCCAAATGAGGTAACCACTTCAGAAATGGTGGCCAAAATTAAAAAATGTGTATTGAGTGACCGGCGATTGAAAGTTCGTGAGTTAGCTGAATGTGTAGGCATTTCAAAAAGTGCTGTACATCGCATATTGACCGAAAAATTGGACATGAAAAAGTTATGAGCAAGATGGGTGCCGCGTTTGCTGACTTCAGAACAAAAACTGCGTCGTGGGGATGTTGCCGTTGCAATGGCCAAAATTAATGATTTAAAATTTGAATTGCTACCTCACGGCCCTTATTCGCCAGACTTAGCTCCCTCTAATTATTTCAAAAATGGCTCGGAGGAAAAAAATTTGGCAACAATGAAGAGGAGGAGTCCGAGGTTAATGCCTATTTTGAAGACCTTCACAGTTCTTATTATAAACAAGAAAGAAAGTCGGTCAAGCCCGACTATAACATACTCTGTACCTGTGAAGTGCTGCCCATCACCGTTGCGACCGGTGCTGCCCATAATTGTTTGTTTTAATTATAACTCGACAACCGTTCATCCGATCTCTACCATTCTTTTGGCGGATCGATTATTAATCCTAATTACTAAATGTGTCCAAAAGAAACGAACCTTCTATCTATAAAACTGTGGAAGATATGACGTTTTTTCCAATTTTCGGGGGCGGGAGGGGGCGTGGCAAAAATTGAAAATAAACTTGATCTGGACGGACATGGCTTTTGCACAAACTTATTATACTCTATGTACCTTTGGTACAGAGTATAAAAAGGTATCGAAGCTATTGAACATCGCTGGGAAAAGTGTATCGACCTAAAAGGATCCTATGTTGAAAAAAAAAAAAAATGATAAATTTTTGTGTTTTAGTAGTTAGGTCAGCTATTTCTTGGACGGTCCTCGTATGTATGTATGTAAAACAAATCAGTCAATTTACGAACATATGTACGTTAAGCGCCTTTTAGAAGCTGCGTGATTTTCGTGGAATTCATTTTACAGAGGGGTGCTTGAATTTTAAGCCTTCCATGAAAGGTGGCAAGAAAACCTTCGTGTAAAGGACGTCTTATGATTCCTTCTTTGCGTTACGAACATCTGAACAAAATTATGATGCGCTCTGCAAAAGTTAATAAAAAAGACCCGAAACAGTACCGGTACCAACGTTTCGGTTTCGATCCGGTTCTATCGGTTCCAATAATAACGGTAAACGGTATTCGGTTCTCAAAGAAAAACTTTTATCGGTTCCGGTTCCAGTACATGATTTGAAATGGTTTATTTCGGTTAACGGTTCCGGTTCCGGTATAAATCCCGGCTAGCGCCACATTGGAAATTTGACCACAACAAACGGGCCTAGGGTTGCAAAATTTTGCTTTATCATTGACGCATAATTATTTTTAAATTTGGCATTTTAGTTTAGGGTATCATGACTTTAATTTGAATTATACAGCCATGCTCCCATTTTCACCTTATTGCGATTTCAGCACTTGAATTTACAACAAATACTCGTTGCTTTATATGGAAAATGACACTTATATCTGTGGCTACTAGATCTAGACTACAAAATTTGAAAATTTTTTACGAATTGAAAACGGCAACTGTGTTTGCCGTGATTTAAACTCGTACATTTTTATTCGACTTTATCAAGTTACCATAGAACTTAATGTCACGCACATATATGCTTAAACAAGTTGAATTTGAAATCCATGCCGTTTACATGTCCAAATCGAAAAAGAAAGGTGAAAATGGGAGCAAGGCTGATAATATTAGCATGAATCAAAAAACTTAACAGATTTCAATTGAACATCAAATTAATGAAGAACTAGAACATGGGAAATTTTTAGAGTTCGGCCGGAGGGCGACATTGAGAACGGATTTTTTTCTCTGTGTACACATGATATCATCGGCTATAAAAAGTCAAGTAAATGTCGAGCTTTAGTTTAATTTCGATTCGTTTGAGTAACATTGAAGTTCAAAATGAAAATATTCTTATTCGTCTTCTTAGTAGGGCTGCTTGTTCAAGGAGGGATATACTGCTTCAAAGCTGATCAGTTGAGTATGGTAGGTATATCTTAGAACGACTTCAGCTCTAAATAATGTACGATTTTATCTCAGGATGTTGTCTCAAATAAAAGAGATCTGTGCGGCGAATATTGCTTTTCGTTGGGCAAGCCCCTGCTGGATTATTTAAATCAAGTAAAAGAACAGATCGATGCCAATAATGAAATGAAACGAATAATAAAAGAATTGGAGAGTCAAATCAGAGATAAGCAGAATGAATTGGCTTTCAGAGATGACTTAATCAGAGATCTACAGACTCAAAGAAATAGGCAAATCGGAAACTATGAAGCCCACAACTGTTTGCCTTTTGTAAACTCCACCGATATTCATGTGATTAATGTACCAGGCATTTATCCATTTCGTGTTCCCTGTGATTCAGAAATAGCCGGTTCCGGTTGGACTGTTATTCAGAGACGCATTAGTGATAAAGTACAATTCAACCGAAGCTGGGAAAAATATAAAAATGGATTTGGAAACTTGAGAGAGAACTTCTTCATTGGTTTGGAGAAAATGCATTTGATGACCCAAAATCAACCTTACGAATTGTACATACTACTTCGTGATGTGAAAGGCGAGACTCGCTTTGCCCGTTTTAATAATTTTAATGTGGGCAGTGAAGAGGAAAGCTATGAACTGAAATCGGTTGGGGAATATACAGGAACTGCTGGGGATTCTCTCAGTTACCTGGTCGGCACAAGGTTTTCAACTTTTGATAGTGATAATGACGCAATTTCTGACAATTGCGCGGAGACTCATAATGGCGGCTGGTGGTTTCAAAGCTGTTCGAAAAGGTAAGCAGTACTGTTGAAAAGTTGAAACAAATTTTATTTAAAGCCTTTATTGCACTTTCAGTTCGCTGAATGGAATGTATTACAATGACGGTGTGGAGAAAAATCCATTTGGTATATATTGGGGTCAATGGAATAAAATCGAAGACGCAACATCACTTGTTTATGTTCAAATGATGATTAGGCCGATATCTCAATAACTGCTTGTATATCTCTGACTGAACAAAGCCTTTTGATCGCAAAATGAATAACATTATTACAATTTTCCACTATTCAAATAACATTATAATCGTCTGCAAATAAATAAAAATAATATTTAAGTACAATCAAGTACAATCCATTAAATTGGTATATGACTGTCGTCAATACCGCCGCCGATAAAAACTACAGCGTCAAAGCAAGCGGCTCTCTTAATTGGCGGGAAGTTGCATGATTTTAGAATTAGAATTGCATGAATATACGAAAATTTTATAATAAAACTAGCTGACCAGGCAAACGTTGTTCTGCCAAAAAAATTGTTTTTAGTAAATATTTTGTAATTGTGCATTATTTCTGTTGCTCCAAACAAAGTCATTTAAAAGAATGAATTAAATATTCGAACAGATTTGAATCTGGATCCGAGCCGATAAGCAAGCCGTTCAATGGTTTTGGTGGCGCCTTAATTTCTGGTAATCTCAATCCCGGCGGACTCATTTTTGAATCTGAGCGTATGACAATTGGGGCATTCTTTGTCCATAGCACCAATCAGGATTTTCGGATGAGCGGAATATTCGATATCTGGCTCATATGCGAGACGAAGGAACAAAGCAGATGTAAATGCTCGATGTACTTGTTGGCGTTGTTGGTCAATTGTTCTGCGTGTGTTAACATCTGTCCAGCGCGTTTGTCTCTGTTCTAATTGTTGTTGTTGACTTCGGAAAGCTTTTTCCTCTTGTTGGTTGATTGAGAAGAATGCTGAGAAGATCGCAGTTGCGACATTCTGACATGCGTAATATCATTTGTTTCACGAAATTGTTGATCTGTTCTGGCTGCGCTAACATTTCACAAGTGGCTTGCTGCATTCGCTTGACGGCCCAAATAGCCACCCTTCGAGTTGCTGGCATTGTTTACTGTAACACAGACGCATACAGTTAGGACATATTGAAACGATAGATGAAAAACGATTTTCCTATAATGTTTTTTGTTATTGTGGTAGTTTATCAAGTTTTCACAATAATAAAACACTGCGTGACACAGATGAGCAGTCTGCTGCGTCGTCAATTCAAAAGAATGTTCTGCAGAGGGACACTCAAATCACCTAGCGGTACGAAATATAGTTAAAACCTATAATTTGTATAGCACTTATGTGCGGTGTGCAGTTAAAAGATATCTTTGTGCAAAATTTCAGGTCGATAGCTTCAAAACAGAGGGACTAGATTGCGTAAAAGCAGACAGACGGACGGACGAAGCTCAATCGACTCAGCTCGTCATGCTTATCAAGAATATATATACTTTATGTGGTCGGAGATGATTCATTCTACACTGAACCAAAAAATTGATACATTTGGGATCAACTCTATCCAAAACGCGATTAATAATGGGTTGATCTCGAAATAGAGTAAATTGGACCCGCCCGGGATCATTTTAAATTGACTGGAGATAGTCCCGATTCGGATCGATATCAAGCCTGCTCGAACTTAAAATTTTAATACCGTTTCCGGGATCATGTCATTCTTTTAAGTAAAGTAAAATGGCTTGTCTAGTTGATACAGCCCCAAGGCTTGTCACGTTGACACAGCCCCAAAGGGCCAAAGCCGAGCTTCTTTCAATCTTTTGGCTTGTGTGCTTCTAATTTTAATATACTCTGTAGTACAGAGTCTGTCCCTGTGAAGTGCTGCCCATCACCGTTGCGACCGGCGCTGCCCATAAGTATTTGTTTTTTGTATAACTCGACTATCGTTCACAAAATCTTTACCATTCCTTTGGAGGATCGATAAATAGTCTTAATGACTAAATATGTCCAGAGGGGTCCAACCTTCTATCTGTAAAACTGTGGGAGATAAGACTTTTTCCCAAATTGCAAGTATAAGAAGTTTTTGTCCCATACATCTCGGATCTCTTACCATCTCTAAGATTTGTGCGTTCATACGGACAGACAGACAGACAGACTGACAAGACTGATCAAGAATATATATACTTTATAGGATCGGAAATGCTTCCTTCTGTCTGTTACATAATTTTGCTCAAACTTATAATACTCTGTGTACCTCTGGTGCAGAGTATAAAAATTTCATTAAAATCGGTCAAGCCGCTTCGGAGGAGTTCGCTAACTAACATGAGATACGAGATTTTTATACCCTGTTCCCATTGAAAATGGGAAAAGGGGGATCATGAAGTTGTGCAAAAGTATGTAACAGGGAGAAGGAAACATTTGCGACCCTATAAAGTATATATATTCTTGATCAGCATCAACAGCCGAGTCGATTTAGCCCTGTCCGTCTGTCCGTCCGTCCGTCTGTCTGTCTGTCTGTCCGTCTGTCTGTCCGTCTGTCCGTATGAACGCGTGTTTCTCAGAGACTATAAGAGCTAGAGCCACAAATTTTTGCATGTAGATAGGTGTATACCCGATTCAAAACGAGTTTGTTTCAGATTTTGAAAATTCCTCCCCCCCCCCCTTTAAGCGCAAAAAACTGTCAGAGCCACAATTTTTAGATAGACCTTCCAAACTTTTACATATATCAAGTAAGGCCCAATATCTATCTATTCTGAAAAGATCAATAAGATCGGACAAAAAACACCGAAGTTATATACGAATCAATTTTGCTTGTGGGAGAGAGGGGGGTCTTGCATTGTCAGTTATCGCGCGCGGCCGCATGCCATGCGTTTGTGTGTATGTGTGAGTGTGTGTGTATGTAAAGAAAAAACACACGAAATCAAGGGAACAGGGTATTTTGTAGTCGGGGCTCTCGACTGCAGCTCCCTTACTTGTTTATAATAAGAACTGTGAAGCTCTTCAAAATAGGCATTAACCTCGGACTCCACCTCTCCATTGTTGCCAAATCTTTTTCCTCCGAGCCATTTTTTCAAGATTGGAAACAAGAAATAATCAGAGGGAGCTAAGTCTGCCGAATAAGGGGCGTGAGGTAGCAATTCAAATTTTAGTTCATTAATTTTAGCCATTGCAACGGCAACATCCTCACGACGCTGTTTTTGTTCTGAAGTCAGCAAACGCGGCACCCATCTTGCGCATAACTTTTTCATGACCAATTTTTCGGTCAATGTGCGATGTACTACACTTTTTGAAATGCCTACACATTCAGCTAACTCACGAACTTTCAATCGCCGGTCACTCAATACACATTTCTTAATTTTGGCCACCATTTCTGAAGTGGTCACCTCATTTGGACGCCCATTACGATGTTCATCTTCGCAGCTCAAACGACCTCGCTTAAACTCAGCCACCCAATATTTTATTGTCGTAAACGAGGGAGCAGAATTACGTAAGGTAGAATCCAGCTCCTTTTTAATATTGGTTGGACTAAGACCTTTTATATGAAAGTATTGTATCACATAACGATGACCAATTTTGTCCATGTTTGCAAATCAATAAAAAGCGTTCTCTATTAAAATCGACAAAAAACTGTGCAAGGTAAAGGCACCAAACTTCAAACTTAATCTTTTAATAGTCGGTACTTCCCCTTTTTAATACTTTTTGTGAACATTTTCCAATACTATTGTGCTAGGTCGGCCATTTCTGGGACGGCCCTCGTAAATAAATGCCAATTTTAAGAACATTTCCATTGAAAACAAAAAAGTTTTTTCAACTAAGACTACTTTTCTGGCTCTACTTTTCTATGACTATACTATATAGATGTACGATTTCGAGCAAACTTTGTGAAATCATGGAAAAGCATAGTAAATTAAGAAATACGAAGTTTGGAGGCGTTTCTATTACAAACAAAAAAGTTTTGTCAATAAAACTAGTTTTTCGACTGATCGTTCATATGACAGCTATATGCTATAGTCATCCGACCCGGCCGGTTCCGCCAAATGTTCAGCGTATTTGTACCGAAAGACTTCTTGCAAAGTTTGGTGAAGATAGCTGTAATCGGAGATGCCTCCTTCAATGCGTTACCAAAATCCGGACAATTTTATAATACCCTCTGCAAGAGCGACAACATGGAAGCATTTCGCCGGGGGGTATTCCTGCAGCTCCTTGATTGCCTCGGAGTAAAGCTCCCTCCCATACGATTTGGATGAGTTGCAGTTACACAGAAAGATCTGAATCACAAAAAAAAAAACCGTCTGCAACTGTGGCCGCACTAAAGAGCTGCGTAGGGTGCGAGCTACTTTGGAAGACATCAAAAAGTTCCAGGCTTTGAGAAATGAAATTCTGCTGGCTCATAGTACATTGTTGGAAAAATAAGTAGAACAATTTAATAGCTCTGAAAAGAATCTTGTAGTTTTTACAGGCTCGAGGTCTTGCTATGTTATTGACATAGCTTTAAACAGAGGCACACAACACAACAAAGGAGGCTTCAGGTTGATCGGACGACGTTTCATGAGGGACCAACCTCACTCATCAGCGATCTTGAGCCTGAAATGTCTGTCCAAACAGCAGTCTCTCCATGCCTGCGACGGCAAAACCGTTTGGGAATTCCAAAGGGCAGCTTTGCGCGCAAAACACCAAAAAGACAGCTTAAGACAGCCATTCCCCTTTGTAAGTGTGTGGCCTCTGTTTTTGGACTTTGGACTCAGGTGCAACCAACGGCCGCCGCTCTGGTACAAAAGACCAAAATGTTTGTATATACAAACAGGAGTTTTTTGTTGTTTTTAAATGAAACAATTTTTATTAAGTTTCGCACAACAACGCCGGGCCAAACGTTTTAGTACTTTATGACTGTTTAAACGACCTTTATACTCTTTAACTTGTAGTTTTTACAGGCTCGAGGTCTTGCTATGTTATTGACATAGCTTTATGGCTGTCTTAAGCTGTCTTTTTGGTGTTTTGCTGCCTTAAGGTGGGGAAGATTTGGTGGGTTCCTGGTCGTCGTTTGGTTGTGTCTGTTTAAGCTTGTCACTGAGCCTGTAATAAGTTGGTGTCGTTTAAAGTTAAAGTTCGAAGAATCTTTTGCATTAAGGGGGTCTTCGTTTAGAAATTTTTTTTTTTTTTTTTTTGCATATTTCTTAGTTTAGATATTAAAGAATGTTTTCCCAAAAGGATTTCTCAAAATTCGAAATAGTTTAGGAGTTATTGCCCTTTTAGTGACCCAAATTGCATAGCAACTGCAAAATTTAAACTCTTTTTTTTCGAAACCACGTTTTTCATATATGCTCGCACGATAACTCAAGTTTTTCTGGACCGATTTTGATAAAATAAGCGCCAAAAGACGCAGAGTCAGACGCAATCATGACGCAATCATGCTAACTGCTAACCGTTTTTCTTTTCTTTTTGAGATGCAGTGCACTCCCGCAATTGTGCGAACATTGGACATACTTTTTTTTGAGACCCTTCCTTGGAGGCCGAGAACTTCTTAGCCGCACCATAAATGCACTTTGTTTAAATATTGATAACAATCAGAACCAAGCCAATCTAACAAAGTATTTCCTTAATGGATTCACATCTTACGCAATCACACAAATTAACAATTATGATTGCACATCACGCCCGTTCACCAGCACAATCTAAGAAAATTAATCGATATTTGGTCATCGATTTATGCTGGTGAACGCTACCGATATTAAATCTATAATTATTATTTCAGCTACGGGCCTAGGGGCTGTCCGAGTTAAACTAACCAAAGCTAACCTATTGGGTCGATGATGCTGAATTTACATAACTGTTCATTCATTTGAGCTCAGAATTTTGACATTTACCATTTAAGATATAGACAGATATAATTGGAAAAAGGTTTTCAATACGACTAAAAATATAAATCACTTTTAATAGGTTGAGCTTAAGATTAGCTTAGAGTATAAAAGATCGCGCACTATTCTTTACTCACCTCAGTTAGAATAATCAATCCGAAGACAGCAAAAAATGCAATCACAATTAAAAAACTCATGCCCGATCTCTCCCGAGTACCCCAGTGTTTTTTGCCTCGCTTCATGGTGGGCGTCAGCGTAGTACGACTTCCGTGATGATGTGGCTGGTGATGCTGCTGATTGTGATAACAGGCGTGGGTGTGCCCTCCCTGGCTGTGTGCCTGACCCCTGAGCCTGATGCTGCTGCTGGTGCTGTGGGCCGTAGGCAGATTGATAATGACTCAACAATAGAGGCGTTGAGCTGCTGTTGGCATTGACGGAGCTAACGGAGCCCCCCGTTACAAGTGACTTATACTGTGGGGGGCTCCGGCTATTCAGCATGACGCAGAGCGTAGGGGTTGTGGATGAGGTTTTTGTTGCTGATTAGTATTAAACACTTAAGGGTAGTCGATAGATGGATGGGCAGGCGAATTGTGGAATTATTTACATTTTTTAACACGTTCTATTGTAGTTAAGCTTCAGCCAATGTTTGTTTATGAAAGTGCGTAGCAAAACAAAACCCAAAAAACAGAGGAGTGAGATATAGAGAAAGCTTGAGACAAAGAGAGAGTGAGCGAGAGCGCACGCTTGCTCTCTTCACAGTTTTCGTCTTTGGTCAATTGTCTAGGAAAAATCAATAATATCTTGGCACAAAGTGTTTCCACATTTTGCTAACTTTTATTTTATGCACTTTAAATGATTTGCTTTATGATGTTATATGTTGATTTATATCAATATTTGGTAGTTTGAATATGATTCAATTTGCACTCTTCATTGCGCTTTTTAACTTAATTCACCTTTTTAGGCCATGCTGTTGTCACACACTTTACAGGCCGTAGGAAAACTCTTAAACTAAATTTAGTTTGCTTCACTATTTTGTATCTCTTAATTTAGAATTTTTGTCAACTTGTTATAAATTTAAACTGAAATTTTTTTGATTATTGCTTATAAAACAGTTGAAATTGTTCGACGCTCAGACAAAACAAATGCGGCACAGCTGAGACTGAGTAAAGGACATGCGCAGGACCTTCAATTGGCCCAGAATAAGCAGATGGATACGCTGGCATTGCCAGACTGTATGAGAATTGAAAGTAAACGTTGAAGGAAATGTATGAAAAATGGACAAATCACAATTTAAATTTTTACCTTCACAAAGTCTGTTCTCAAAAAATCTTCGTAACCATGGGCCTTTGTTTTAAATTTTTGGTCAACTTTAAGCCGGAGTTTAACAACAACTGCAGCAACAACAAAATAACAAAATTAAGTTTAGTCGATTTCCTATCGAATAAGAAAACTGCATATTAATATCTGCATTATCCGATTGGACAGTCTGTTACCACGGCATGAACAGAGCAACGATATGTCGGACTGCTGTATCGTACGAAAAAATAAGTATCGAGATCCTTAAGAACTTAAAATATAGTGCAGGAATTAGGTGGATTAAGGTAAAGAAGCACGACAGAATATTTACAATACCGTCCCATAAGAATCAATTAGCAACTTCTAAGAAAAAATCGGTTCGGTTTATTATTTACAAAAATAGGGCGGTTCGCTTATCGGCTAGAATTAGCGGCTAGGACTCGGTTTGGTTCGGTTTAGAATCGGTTTGCATCCCTGATTTTTGGTAAACCTTTAAAAAATGACACCTGAATATACATTAGGGCGGGTCAATTTGTATGGATGAGAAAAAATTATCAAAGCGTATAGCAGAAACGTAATCTACGGTTAATTCTATGAGAGTTTCCCCAAGAAACCAAAAGTCTAAGATCAATTCCATGCGAGGTCAAAATTTTAATATAGTTTAAAAAAAAAAAACACTTGAAAAGTTAACCAAGAAAGAAAGTCGGTCAAGCCCGACTATAACATACTCTGTACCTGTGAAGTACTACCCATCACCGTTGCGACCGGTGCTGCTTATAAGCATTTAAGCAATTATATATAATTGTTATTTTTCCTTATAAATCGCCAACTGTTCATCTGATCTTTACCATTTCTTTGGTGGATCGATAAATAATCCACCTACGAGTCGACTTGAGTTGCTTAAATACTTATCATTTAAGGTGATGGTACATACTTTTGCACAAACTTATTATATTCTATGTGCCTTTGGTACACTACTCCGGAGTGACCAGAATGACTTAACATCATTGTGATTGCTTGATATTATGTTAGAATTAAAGAACTAGACTATATTTAAATTATTTGCAATTTAAACCATCCTCGTCTTAGTAGTCAGATGAGTATCGGGCGATATATTTGTCCCGCGACCATATCTAATTTCTCTCTCCCAATATTGTGTATGTGGGAAAGGAAAGGGGGAAAATGAGAGCGTCCCAGTTAGCTGCAAGAATCCAATTGGATCTAATGAGCTAGCCATAGCTGTTAGGTTTTGTATAGGATTTCGTTGTTGGAATTACTCAGACAATATACTTGCAGGTTTAATTCATTTAAAAGGTGGAATTTTTGGCGGGGCGGGGTCATCACACCCACAACGATCCAATATGAATCGTTAAATAAAAATTTGTCCTAAAATATTGTTGGCTATCACTTTGCTGTGTAGTCGTTGCTCATATATACATACATCTACATACATATGTACGAGGTGTGTTCAAAAAGTATCGCGAATTTTGTGTTTTTTCAAAAATTATTTATTTATTCATGAATATCTATTTTGTCCCCTTCAAAGTAATCCCCATGAGATATTATACACTTGTGCCAACGGGTTTTCCAATCTTCGAAGCACTTCAAAAAATCATTTTTTTTTATTTTTTTCAGCTCCTCCTTCGATGCCGTCTTTATCTCGTCAAGCGTAGCGTAACGTCGTCCTTTCATGGGCCTCTTCAGTTTAGGGAAAAAGAAAAAGTCACAGCGGTCAGATCTGGGGAATACGGTGGCTGCGGCATCATTAGTGTGTTGTTTTTGGCCAAAAAGTCGCGCACAAGCAACGATGTGTGAGCAGGGGCGTTATCGTGGTGCAAAAGCCAATTTTTGTTCTTCCACAAATTCGGGCGTTTCTGGCGGATTGCTTCGCGCAAATTGCGCATCACTTGCAGGTAATATTCCTTATTGACCGTTCATCCCTGTGGCAAGAACTCATGATGCACCACGCCCCTGCAATCGAAGAAAACTGTCAGCAAAACTTTCACATTCGACCGAACTTGGCGCGCTTTTTTCTGTCTTGGTTCGTGCGGCAGCTTCCATTGAGATGATTGAGCTTTGGTTTCCACGTCATAACCATAAACCCACGATTCGTCACCAGTTATGACCCTCTGGAGCAAATTTGGGTCGTCGCGGACAGAGTTTAACATCTCATTAGCAATGTTCATGCGATGCTGTTTTTGGTCGCAATTGAGCAATTTTGGTACGAATTTCGCGGCGACCCGTCTCATGCCCAAATCATTGATAAAAATCGAATGGCACGAGCCAATCGATATGTTTAGGTCCTCAGCAACTTCTCTAACGGTGATTCGACGATTGGCCAATACCATTTTCTCCACTTCATTAATTTTTTCGTCTGTTGTTGAAGTGCTCGGGCGTCCGGCACGCTCTTCGTCGTTCACATCTTCTCGGCCTTCTGAGAACATTTTGTACCACCGATAAACGTTGCTTCGGTCCAAGGTAGCTTCTCCGTATGCCACAGTCAACATTCGGAATGCATCCGCGCACTTAATTTCGTTTTTCACACAAAATTTGATACAGGTTCTTTGATCCATTTTTTTGAATAGGTAAAAATCGAAGACGATCCAAAACACGTGCAAGCAAAGCAGCTGTCAACAATTAAGTGAACATTTAAATGGCCGAACTTGTCGGCATAAGTGAGAGACATGAGTACCAACATAACGCCGCAAAAAAATCGAAATTCGAATATAAGTAACCCGCGAAAATTCAAAATTCGCGATACTTTTTGAACACACCTCGTATGTGTTTTGCTGCTGCAGGAGCAGCCCAGTATTTTCGTTTGCTCATATCTTTACTACCGTTCATCCGATCTTTCCTTTGTTTCCTTTCTTTCCCATTCTTTTGGCGGATCGATAAATAATCCTGATTACTAAATATGCCCAGAAGGAACGAACCTTCTATCTATAAAACTGTGGGAGATATTACGTTTTTTCCAATTTGCGGAGGCGAGAGAGGGCGTGGCAAAAATTGAAAATAGACTTGATCTGCCTGCAAGTATAAGAAGCATAAGTCCCGTACATGTCAAACCTCTATCTCTTACCATCTCTGAGATCTGTGAGTTCATACGGACAGACAGACGGACTGACGGACATTGCTATATCGACTCGGCTGTTGATGCTGATCAAGAATATATATACTTTATGGGGTCGCAGATGTTTCCTTCTGGCTGTTACAAACTTTTGCACAAACTTATTATACGCTATGTACCTTTGATACAGAGTATAAAAAGACTGAAAAGGGCCGAATAAAGCTATTTAATCAGAAAACAATTAATAAATAAAAATTTTAAAAATAAATATATTGATTTTTATTCCTGATTGAAAGAACCAATGTCCAAAATATGATAAAAAGTCCAAACTTTGTCAAAAAAACTGTATACAAATAAATTAAAAAATTTTTTGTTTTGTTTTACGTTGTAGTTTAATCAATTTGCAACTATAAAATAACAGTTTACACCAAAAAAAGTTAGACCCTGCGGGCAATTAATTAAACGCCGCTAGATGAGCGATTTCGCCCACTGTGCCTCGGTCTGATTAAAATAGTTCTAAATGCGCTCCTTTTTTGATTATATAATAAACTTTTGTTGGGAGAAAATGCCTAGCAAACAATCAGGCCTGTTATCAATTCCGCTTCCACTGCAACTTTTCGGAAACGGAATTGATTCAGTTTCTCGCAACACAAAAACGAAAGCGTTTTACGTTTTAAAAAGTAATGCTTGTTGCTCGATGCAATAAAAAGTAATTGGCAAATTACGCACTCTTACAGTTGCCAAATGTAAATTAAGTTAATTTTCCTCAATACTGTGATCAATGGAGAGTTTGTTAATGTAATTTGATTTGCATTTAAGTCTTAACTAATTTAAAACAAATTTTTTTGTCAAATGTCTTGAGAAATTTTAGGCGCCAGCCAAGCCAAAAAGTAAAACGTAAAAGTCAGCGTCTCTTGTTTCCGCAAGTTCCATTTTCCATCGTTTCGCTTGATTCTCCCGTGACGATTTCGTTTGGTCCGTGGTTTGCCAAAAGCATCTCGCTGACTTATGTTGTCTTTGTTGTTAAGAAGTTAAGTAAAATGGTTTACTGTAAACACTTTACCTTTGTCAGCGTGCATTTCGTAGAATTTTACAACGCGATCACGAAGACATTTTTGCTCGGGGGCATGAAATCGTGTTGACAGGAGAACAAAGAGAAAGAATTGTCATCCCGAGAGCTTTATGTAAAGCTCAGCTAAGAGCGCGTTCTCTCAAAGTTTGTGCAGATTTTTAGCTGTCACCCGTTATATGCCTGTTGCGAGCATTTTTTGTTGGCCATATTTTTCTAGCTCTGACAAGGAGCCAAGGGGAGTGGAGTACCAAACTAACGCAGGCACCCTTTAATATGCGACATCACTATGAAAGGATACTATTTATACATTTAAAAATTGTAATTTAATTTTGCTATATAAAAAAACGGCACAATATTTTTCAAAGGATGAACATTTATTGGAAAGGTTGGTTCATGTCATTTATTTATGAAAAACAATTTCGGTCAAATGACTTCCATGGCTGACTTGAGAGTAGCCCATTCGATCCAACCTATTTTTGAGAACATTTTCAAATATTTCGGCACATATGTCAGCAATAGCAACTCAAAACTTGTTCTTCAACTTATAAATTGTTTCAGAATTTTTTGCATAACACTTGTCCTTGACTGCTACCCAAAGATAATATTCTAACGGTGTCAGATCACAGCATCCTGGCGGCCAATTCACATCTCAATATTTGCTAATTATTCGATTTTCGAAGATAGGGCGCAGAAGATTGATTGTGGCGTGCGCTGTGTGGCACGTAGCGCCGTCTTATTGAAACCAAATATCGTCCAAGTCTTCTGCTTCAATTTCCTCGAAGAACCAATCACTTAACATTGCTCGGTAGAGCTCACCATTCACGGTCACGGTGGCTCCTCTTTCATTTTCGAAGAAAAATGGACTAATGCATTGGATCATTGCAATGATGCCTCCGCACCAAACAGTGACACGTGGTGGGTGCATTGTCTTCTCGACGACGACGCGGATTTTCTGTGCCCGAGATGCGACAATTTTTTTTATCAACATAACTACCTAGGTGGAAATGTGCTTCAACCGAAAAGATGATTTTTCGGCTAAATTCACTATCGCACGGAACTCCAGAGCAGTTAAACAGGGTAACTAACTTTATCCTGGAAAGGTTCCATGCAAAGGTGTACGTCGTGGCAGTATTCGTTGTTGTTAAGCAAGCGTTCGATCGAGTTTGGCACGATGGTTTGCTGTGTAAGATAAAGAGCCTCCTCCCACCACAGCTCTTTGACCTGGTGCGCAGTTTCCTTACCGACAGGACACTTTCCGTCGTTCTTGATGGAGCTGAATCGTGCAAAAAACATATACTAGCAGGAGTGCCACAGGGTAGCGTCCTTCGCCCCACGCTGTATACGCTTTCGACCATGGACATACCCACAGGAAGTAACATACCTAGAAATGCGGCACAGGACCTTTTCCTTGCCACTTTCGCTTACGACACAGCCATTTTGGCCAGACATCCCTGTGTCTACAGCGCCATGGACATCCTACAGCAGTATGTACATGTACCGATTTTGCACATGGGCAAGGCGCTGGAATATTGGAATAAATCAAGGGAAGTGCGCCAATGTCACCTTCACGCTAAGGAGAGACGACTGCCCCGGAGTCTTTATGGAAGATCAACGCCTAGCTCATCTTTAAGGACACAGGTACCTAGGAGTGTACCTTGACAGGCGCTTGACATTTGGCCTGGACACAAGCCAGCTAACAAAGTCACTATATAGAAGAGCTGCCCAGTTGGGGTGATTGCTTAATAGCAGAAACAAATTGTTCCTGAAGAGCAACATGTACATGTGTACAAGGCAATTATTTCACCAGCTTGGAGATTCGGCATACAAGTATATGGAATTGCAGCTAGAACTCACCTAAATAAGATCCGAGTCCTTCAAGCCAAATTACTGCGCAGACTATCGGGAGCGCCTTGGTATATGTGCACGAGAAGGCTGGAGAAGGAACTTAACGTCCCTATGATAGGTGACGTCATCAACAAGCAATCTGCTGCCTACCTAGAAAGATTCAGAGGACATCCAAATCGCCTAGCGAGGCGTACGCTGCGGAGACGAATAATAAATGGCGTCAGAGTCAAAAGAAGACTTAAGAGATCTTTTCCATCGCAACCTTCAAGTCGAAGAATCTAAACCTGCCACACTGACAGATTTTACATACAATAATAACACCAACCAAAACACTATGCATTAAAATGAATCTTACACTACTAACACTACACTGTAAGTTGCTATTTAAAGCAACAAAGTAAATGTATGCAACAAATGCAAAAAAAAAAATAAGGGAAAGTTAACTTCGGCTCGGCCGAAGTTTTGTATACCCTTGCAGATTCCATTGAAAACAAAAAAGTTTTTCTATCTGAGACTTCTTTTTGGACCTTACTTTTCTATGTGATCTATACTATATAGATATCTGATTTCGGCCAAACTTAGTGAAATTATGGAAAAGCATAGTACACTAATAATTACGAAATTTGGAAGCGATCCCATTTAAAACAAAAAAGTTTTTCTCACTATAACTTCTCTTCCGACCGACCGATTTTTATATAACTATGTAGAAATGTGTTTAAGTATATAAAATAAGAATATGCCAATAAAAAGGAAGTTCTCATTAAAAACAAAAAAGGTTTTCTCACTAGAACTAGTTTTTTGACCGATCGTTCCTATGGGAGCTATATGCTATAGTCATCCGATTTCGACCAAGTTTTGTAGAATTGTGTGAAAGTATATGAAAGAAGTGTTTGCCAATGATAAAGACGTTTTCACTAAAAACAAAAAAGTTTTTCTCACTAGAACTAGTTTTATGACCGATCGTTGCTATGGCAGCTATATGCTATAGTCATCCGATTTCGACCAAACTTTGTGAAATCATGGGAAAGGATAGTAAATTAAGAAATACGTGTTTTGGAGGCGTTTCCATTTAAAACAAAAAAAGGTTTTCTCACTAAAACTAGTTTTTCGACCGATCGTTCCTATGACAGCTATATGCTATAGTCATCCGATCCGGCCGGTTCCGACAAATGTGCAGCGTATATGTACCAGAAGACTTCGTGCAAAGTTTGGTGAAGATAGCTTTTAAACCAGTGGCGGGCACACAAATACAATGCCATGTAAGACTTGCATTTGTGTGCGTAAGAAAAAAACGAAGTTGGCTTCGTGCGTGACGTTTTAATGCGTTGCACTGCGCAAAAAAAACAAACTTCAAACTTAACAAAATGATTTGCGTCTTGCTAAATATATTAATGATGAAATAATTAGTTACTTAATAACTAATTACAAAAATAAGAAAGCAAATTCAAGGATCAGATCTAACAAATTGATAATTAGATACTAAATAACAACAATTCAAACAGCAAATAATAATTAATTACTAAATAACAAGAAAAAACAAAAAAAAAGGAAACATCAGACTTAACAAAATGATATGCTTCTTGAAAAATATTTTAAAGCTGAAATGATTAAATACTGAAATAAATAACATAAAATACAATACAATAATAATAATAATATTTCTAATAATAAATGTAAATAATGTAAATAATAAATAATAAATGTAATAATAAATGTCTCTTAATATTTAAAAGTTTACAAATATAAATAATAAAGGAACAAATTAAACATTCCGCATCCCCATCAATATTTTCAATATAGAAAAATTCATCTTCCCAATCTTCCAAAAACATTTTTGTAAGTGCATATAATAAATTGCTTCGTTGGCGGCTGAACAGCAACTGATTTGATTTTCGTTTGCGCTTCGTTGTCGAAATTCCGCGAAGCGAACAAAACACCGCGCACGAGTTAAAACGAAGACGCTTGCCGACGCCACACGACCGTTTTCACTGTCGGTGTCGCGGCAGAGCGCCGGCAGAATAACTTCCAGACTCTCGAGTCTGGCTCGCGCCCGCCACTGTTTTAAACTGACGGAGGAGATAGCATAGAAACAGACAGACGGACAGACGGACGGACGGACAGACGGACAGGGTTAAATCAACTCAGCTCGTCGTGCTGATCAAGAATATATATACTTTATGTGGTCGGAGATGCTTCCTTCAATGCGTTACAAACATCCGGACAATTTTATAATACCCTCTGCAAGGGTATAAAAACTCGGCCAATCGATCTTCCGACCAATATACGAACTGTAGACGATTCGGATGGTCAATTGACTTTAGCTTGTGCACCAATTGAACTTTTTATGGCTTCATGGCAAGGTCTTTAACAAAAAATCAAAGAAGTGCGCGGGATGTCCAATTGTTGACATCGATGGCGAGTTGACGTCGATGGTTGTTCACGCACATTTTCAGCAACCGCAGCAATATTTTTGGCCGAGCGCACTGGACGAGTACTTACACGAGTTGGTTTATCGTCCAAAATTCCAGTTTCACGAAAAAACATTGTTAAATGTCTTTTTTATACTCTCTACCAAAGGAACATAGAGTATAATAAGTTTGTGCTAGCCATTTCCGTCTGTCTGTCCGTATGAACGCACAGATCTCAGAGATGGTAAGAGATAGAGGTTTGACATGTATGGGACATATGCTTCTTATACTTGCAGGCAGATCAAGTTCATTTTCAGTTTTGGCCACGCCCCCTCCCGCCCTCGCAAATTGGTAAAAACGTCATGTCTCCACAGTTTTATAGATAGAAGGTTCGTTCCTTCTGGACATTTTTAGTAATCAGGATTATTTATCGATCCGTCAAAGGAATGGTAAAGATCGCATGAACGGTTGTCGAGATAGAGGGAAAACAAACAATTATGGGCAGCATAGGTCGCAGCGGTGATGGGCAGCACTCACAGGTACAGAGTATGTTATAGTCGGGCTTGACCGACTTTCTTTCTTGTTTCAAATTTCGCACAGTTTGAGTCGAGGACTCACCACTTTGGAAAAATGTTTTTGATATTTCCCAACATTTTTCAAGGGAATAGCGACCCATTTCATAAATGTCAAAGTTCTTACTAAATAGTATAGGCTAATTCCACTGTCTCAAATATGTACATTTTGAAATTTGTCGATTCCATTCAATTTGAAGTTTGGTGATTCCACTAGAAATGTCAATTCTCAACCGACAATATGGCAACATAAGCTTGCTTTAATTTTAGTTTTCTGATTTTTTAGACAAAAACAAATAATTACATATAAAAAATGTATATAGGAGGCCTTGTCAAATATATGTACATTTGCTCGAATGTACAGGGTGTCCAGAAACTTTTCGTCAGAACTTTAAAACATGATAGCTGTTATCAATAGAAATACTTTTTTCTTTTAGACCATGTGTCTAAGTCGCCCCGCTTTCGATTTATAACGCGTACTCAACGTAAGAGAATTTCAGAGCAACACAAAGTATTACTCTCAATATTACACTACAAACTTGCCCTAAATTTTAAAAATGTCAATTAGATTCCATAAAATAATTTTTTTTAAAACAATTTCACAGAAATTTTTATTTAGAATAATAAACTGCATTAAAACTGCATTTTATTTTGAGACTTAATAACTTGGAAACGAAGCCACTTGGTGTAAAAGAAAAAAATATTTAAATTGATAACAGCTATCATGTTTTAAAGTTCTGACGAAAAGTTTCTGGACACCCTGTATACGAGGTGTGTTCAAAGGAAAAGGTGAATTTTGTATTTTCGCAGGCTGTGTACATTCGACTATCGTTATTTTGTTTTTGTTATATTCGAACACATATTAGCCAATTCACACTAGCCACCATCTACCATCCACCGTCTACCGTCAAAGATGGTACGTAAGAACTTGCCGTGCCAAATTTTCTCAATATATTCCCCCGTCAGCAGGGGATGTTCCTATCTCATGCTGTTCCACTCAACGTGTGTGCGATATTTTTGCGTCCACCTATTAAAAAATTGACATTCACAACGAAAACGTCAGCGCGCTAGTGATTGTCATACTTCAAATTTAGACTGTTGAAGAAAAAGGTAAGTTAATTTTTTTTGTATTTCTAAAAAAGAGTTGATTTGTTTAATGTTAGCTACAAAAATATAACGTCTCCGCGCACTTTGTGGTCTCTGGAGTGCAAACATCGAAGCCCTCACAGGGACCGGAGGAGATGGCCATGCAGATGGAGATTGAGCAACTCTGTACTCATGTGAAATGTGCATAATACAGCAACAAATGACTATAGTTGCGCTGCATTATTCTTTTGGCGACTATCTAATCCTTTGCCAATGTGACGGAATCCTCTCTTTAAGTGCCCAAAGGCATTTTCAACTACTCGCCTAGCCTTAGACAAATGATAGTTAAATGTTTTTTGCTGCACTTGTAAATGGAGCCGCCAATCAGAAGCATTGGAATGTTGGTGCTGCGTATTTCTTTTGATCCTGCTGCAATGATGATGATTTTGCCATTTACTTAAGGTGGCATTTCTTAAATTGACTTAGAGAAACCTTTATCTGCAATCGATGTTAATAAATACGAAAAAATGAAGTGCCTTCTATCAGAATTTAAGGGTCTCCCCCCGTGGATTTTTTAATATCGTCAATTATTTTAGACTATATTTTATTTTGATCAAGTACACGTGAGCTTCAATTATGGCGGAGAAGAAGAAGACACTGACGGTAGACGATGGACGGTGGCAGTATGAACACGAGTTTCATTTTTTCACCATATTCTCATCGTTCCGCTGAGATGGACTGTAGTG
Organism: Lordiphosa collinella; assembly: GCA_018904265.1. Taxonomy (NCBI): domain Eukaryota; kingdom Metazoa; phylum Arthropoda; class Insecta; order Diptera; family Drosophilidae; genus Lordiphosa; species Lordiphosa collinella. The sequence goes on along the minus strand of JAEIFV010000421.1, from coordinate 96,539 downwards.
TGAATAGGCTATATGTTTATCATCTGTTTGCATTATCAATCAATTTAGATTAGTAGTTTGTTTTTAGCAACTGAAAAGGTTAATCACGTTTTTGTAAGCTCTTCGATTTTTGACTAATTTTTGCTAAATTTTGAGCAAAAGCAAGGACGATCCGGGCTTGCTCAAATGGGTCATAACTAGTGACGAAACGTGGGCATATGGCTATGACATCGAAACCATGACCCAATCGTCCCAATGGAAGCGGCCAGATGAGCCAAGACCAAAAATAGCACTCCAAGTTCGATCGAATATGAAGGTTTTGCTCACTGTTTTCTTTGATTACAATGGTGTGGTGCATTATGAGTTCCCGCCAAGAGGTCGTACAGTTAATAGGTAATACTACGGCTCAAACGATCGGAATTGTGGAAAAACAAATCGTGGATTCTGCATCACAATAATGCACCAGCTCACACATCAAGGCTTGTTCGGAATTTTTTGGCCAAAAACAACACCGAAATCATGCCTCAACCACCGTATTCACCAGATTTGGCAAAACTGAAGAGACCAATGAAAGGAAAGCGTTTTGCCACAATTGATTAGATCAAGTCAGAATCGAAGAACGAGCTGATGGCCATACCGAAATGCGCATTTCAGAAGCGCTGTGAGGATAGGAAAAAGCGTTGGTACAAGTGTATTAAGTCCAAGGGCTATTACTTTGAAGGGGACAAAACAGATATTGATGAATAAATAAGTACTCGTACTTTTCAAATTGTGTCAGTGGAATCGGGCTATTAGTCGCTTTCCGAATGACACTGATCGTTTTTAAAGTCAAATTATGTCAAATTCAAAACACAAGATGGACCACCCGTTACAAATAGCAGTGCCAGTTTACTTTGGGAGGCACCGAACCGTACGGTTATTTTCAAGCCAGGATACAGGCGAACAGTTAAAACACACCTAAGAGCAACTCATTCAAATCATTTCCACATATTAAAGTACGAACTTTCATTTGCTTAACTCATTGAAATCCCTTCATTGGTTTGGGCAGACTAAAAACGCTTCATTTCAATGACTTTCATATCCGGTCTAACTTTTGTGCATATATCTCTTGCTCTTACTAAGGACTTTTGTTTGGTGCAAGTGGCCGAGGCATGCCCCACACTTTCCTCCCTTTCTCTTCGGCTTGCCTTCTGTCCAAATGTCTGCAACTGGACAAAAGAATTAGCGGAAACAATAAAATTTTGGTAAAGTTTTGTGAAAACCAATAAATTCAAAGTGTTTAAAATCAATTGAGAACAAATTGCAAAAAGATAAGAAAGTAAAAAAACACATAAAAACGTGAACTGTGAACATTTTGTGCCAAGCAATTGAAAAGTTACCAAAACAAATATGCAAAGAAAAAGGTACTCGAGTGCTGAGAGGCTGGGGGAATCAAGCCAATGCTTGGGGTCTGAAGAATAACAGTTTTGTTTGCTAAACTTTTGGGCAAACAATGCCTGTCCAAGTTCGAGGAAAATACTTTGTAAAGATGTTAGAAAAGTCAATCCATTTCTGTAATTAATTTGCTGTAAATAGCAACTTAATACTTTAGTTTAGACAAATACAAATACAGGAGATAAATTAAGGCGATAAATCAGAATTAAAATTTTGGCAAGAAAATCAACAAACAAGTGAGGAACAGACAAGTTGGTACCCTGAGGAGAAATCTTTTGATTGATTGGAGAAGAGATCATCTTTTTAAAATTTCTGTACAGATAAGGCTGAAAGTACACTCTACCAGTCTTGCTTAAATAAGAAATAGAGAAAATTCTAATATTAAAAAAATCTTATAATCACGGTCTTTTGCCTTCTGGGTAAGATAAACTCTTATTAAATTTAAGAAAAGCTTACCATAGATTCTTTAAAGTATTTTCATTTTTGAAAAGGTCCAAAAGACAATCACATTTTTGCATTGATATGGGGGCGCAGCAGCAGACTCGAAAATAAGAGCAGCATAAAAACTGATTCACTTTGCTCTGCAGCAGTAGCAGCAACGCAATTAAGCAAGAGCCCAAAACGCAGCGGCGCGCCGAAGCAACACGTCGAGCTTTGTGTGGCGGCAGCGCAGCCTTTGAGAGTTTGCCGGTGCCGAGAAGACAGCAACGTGCCAGCCCCTGGTCAAAACCGATAATTTCCTTATAGAATTTTAAAATTACCTTTTTAAATAAATAGATTACTTCAAAACAAAGTAATCTGGACCATATTTTGGTTTCTTATACGCAATGTTCATGAGATATCGTACAAAATGGTTTTTGGAAAATGCATTTTTGTAAATTGCAAGATTAAAGGATTTAGGGATATCAACTAGAAACTTTGCAAGATTGTTTAGAAGAATATAAACTTCAATTTGGTTCTAAAGAAATTCCCTAAAAATATTATAGATTTAAATAGAAAGAAAGAAAGAAAGCCCGACTATAACTCGTACTCTGTACCTGTACCTGTACTCTGTACCTGTGAAGTGCTGCACATCACCGTTGCGACCGGTGCTGCCCGTAATTGTTTGTTTTCCTTATAATTCGACAACCGTTCGTCCGATCCTTACCATCGATCGATAAATAATCCTGATTACTAAATATTTCCAGAAGGTTCGAACCTTCTATCTATAAAACTGTCTATAAAACTGTCGGAGATGTGATGTTTTTTCTAAATTGCGAGGGCGGAAGGGGGCGTGGCAAAAATTTAAAATAAATTTGATCTGCCTGCAAGTATATGAAGTTTTTGTCCCATACTTGTCGAACGGACAGACGAGCGGTTAACTTAAGTTAGGTTAAGTTCAAAAAATATGCCCTTGGGCAAAAAATTTGCAAAATTTTTTTTTTAAGTCTGTTCTATGAATATGTACGCTCATCCTGTATGCTTTGTCATATCCGAACTACGCCGAACTTGTAAGTTATAGTCTATGAAAGATTCATAATTTATCAAATTTGTCTTACTTATCAGCTAAAAGATTATAAAAAAATTTTTTTTAATACTTTGGTGTAATGGCTAAGTAAAAATGTTTATATATATATAGCATATAGCTGCCATAGGAACGATCGGTCGAAAAACTAGTCTTAGTGAGAAAAAAGTTTAGTTAGAAAAACTTTTTAGTTTTTAATGGAAGCTGCAAGGGTATACAAAACTTCGGCCGAGCCGAAGTTAACTTTCCCCTATTTTTTTATTTTTTTTTTCTAGTCAACTTACTAGCAAACTTACTTCAGTAAGCAAACACCAAACACTACTGATACTTACTTAATATTATACGCTTTGAAACAGATTTTGCAAATTTGGTCGAAATCAGAATATCAAAACGAGGACTTGCAAGGGTATTAAAACTTCGGCACAGACGATGCTAGCTTAACCTTCTCATTTAGGTTATCGCGATGGTATCATTTTCAATTTAATAGAGCGAAAAATCTAAAAAAAATTTTCAGTATTTTGATTTATCAGACAAATTGAACAAAAGGCCCCCAAAACCCCAAAATCAGAGATTGGAGTGTTTTCAAAACTTTAAGCCAGGTGCTGATCAATAACCCAGGGAAACAAAATGACAACTTTTGTATGTTGCATCCATTTTGATGAAAAATTCTGGTCCAGTTGGCCCACTGATTACAAAACTGGTCTCGGGTTGGCTCCATCAGCTTTTGTTTTAAAGATATGGCGGAAAATGTGTTTTGCATATTTTTTCGCTATGGAAAAATGGCTGTTCTCATGTGTAATATATATTCTTTAAAGGGTCGGAGATGCTTCCTTCTGGCTGTTACATACTGAACCTCTGTTACAGAGTGAAAAAATTGAATGAAACTATCGTGATACGTTAATAAAGTAATGAAGCAGTTCACAGTGTTAATTATTTAGAAACACACATCAAATCTACTTATGTTAAAATTTATTTACTAAAATCAACACAAAACTGAAAAACGTGGAATGCCAAAAATAAGCACATAAATATATTGTTAACAAATATCTTCGTCAGTCAAAGATCAAAAATTTCCATTATGGGGCAAGCTCTCTCTCGTGTCCCATAAACTTAACTATCTTAAGCTTTAACAGGATATAAGTTGTAAACCTAAACATAAATTTGCAAATGAAATGTTAACAAGCATCAACAGCAATACGTGTAGTTAAGCCATAGAAAATGGGAAATTGGGGGAAAAAGAAACATTCCAAATCCACCTTCATCTCCCAGTCAAGGCAAACACTTGGATGCATTCGTCGTTGCACCTCAAGTGAGATTAAATAAAACTGCAAGAAAATTGAAATGAAACTTCAGCAAGGCAAACAAATTCGAGACAAGTTATAGCCAGGCATCTATGAGATACATTCTTATCCCCCCTCCCCACCAACACTCACCAAGGCAGTTGCCGAAAATATTTCAATTTGTATAGAGCCAAGTTGCACGTTGAAGTGCGCGTAGGCAACTTAACTTTGATGAGTTTGCAAAGTACAATTTTGAAGAAAGATGGAAATAGGTGGTGGCTGGCAGGTTCCCTTCCTGTACCACTTGTCTTAGCCGCAGACTCGCTCCTGTGTGCAGTCGAGTGTGTTTGAAATTATGATTAAAATAACGAAAATGATGAGACCGCGATAAGCGTTATTTAAACAACTGCTGGAAATACTCGTAGTTGATATTAACTTGTGAACACTTCAGTGTCAGTTTAGCAACTGCCACCACTTGGGAGTACACGTACTTAGCTAAGCTAATATCAAAAACATATTTGTTCGTTAACATATGCTCTTATGAGTTTGAATTGAATTATTTTTTATATATTCTTAACCCTATTTGTATGGTTGTATGTGCCATGAAATTTTAATGCTTATGAGTTCATGATTGACATCGAATATATACTGAACTTAAGTATCATCAGCGAAGTGAGCACAAGCCAGAAATAGCTTTATACAGAACTTAATTATACCCTTGCAAAGGGTATTATAATTTTGCCTAGTAGTTTGCAACGCAGAGAATAATATTTATTTTCGACCCCATAAACTACTATATACACATATATTCTTGATCAGGGCGACTAGCTGAGTCATTTGAGTTTTTTTCGTCGTCTGTCTGTCCTATTCTACAATTTGCAAGTTATCGAGCTAAAATTTGGCATAGAGTCATCTTTCTACTGCACGCTGCTAATATGTCGGAACCGAACAGATCGGATGACTATAGCATATAGCTCCCAACGGAACGATCGGTCGAAAAACTAGTTTTAGTGACAAAAACTTTTTGTTTAATGGAAACGGCTTCAAACTTTGTATTTATTGGCTTTCTATTCTTATAATTCTACTAAGTTTGATGAATATAGGACAACTAAATGATTTAGCTCACATACAAAAGATTAGGAATTTCCCAAGTTTAGTCGAAATCGGCTATCTATATATTAAGGTGGCCATAGGACTGATCGGTCGGAAAATGGGTCTAAGTAAAAATTATTTTTTTGAAATGTTCGCGTTCTTTAACTCGGCCATTGTTATTGAATATTAACACATTAAGAAAGATTTTGCAAATTTGGTCTAAATCAGAATACCAGAACGATGACTTGCAAGGGTATTAAAACTTCGGCACAAACGAAGTTAGCTTAGCCTTCTTGTTATTGTCTTGAGAGAGTGAGAGAGCTTTAGAGAGAAGGAGAGTTAAAGAGGGAGTGGGTTATATAGGGGAAGATGGGGTGCTGTGATCATAGAAAGGTTTTTCGAACTTCGTTAAAAATCATAATTTTTCATTCATTCATTTTGTCTTTTAGCTAAAAGATGCGTGTAACTTTGCTCATCATTAGTTTTTAGAAACTAATCATTTCATATCATTTTGAAAAAACGTGATTTTTTGACATTTCGAAAATTTGTGGGGTGTTGTGAGCCACCCGTTTAAAAGATAAAAATTCGTGTTTTGTGGTAGTTATTCTTCATTAAATCAAAAAAATAATTATTTTTTTATAGTCTGAATAAAAAAAATATCAACGGGAAATCGGCAGCCGCCTTGTTTTCTTATATTTACAAGCACGTTATGCTGGTGGTTGTTTTTATTATTGCCTTTCTTTTTTAATGTTTTTTGTCATCTTTGAAGCGTTTTGCTTCTGCCTTTAAGCGTACCATTGCAACATTCTATTCGGAAGTGAAAACCGACTTTTTTTCAGGGACAAATTCCGGTGGCTCACATCACCCTATACATCACATTTCTTGATTGGCGCCACAAACCCAAAACAAATTTTTTTTTTTTCAAAAATTCATATTTCGGTCAAAAAAGCAATTTATCAAAGATATTTCTGTCATACTTACTTTTACCAAAAAAGAATTTTGAACTCTATTCACAAGCCAAAAAAAAAAAAAAAAAAAAAAAAAACTCCGGGCCGGGGGTGTTTTTTTTTACACCATGTTTTTTTGAAAAAAAAAAATTTTTCAAAAAAAAAAATTTTTTTACCTAATTTTTTAAATGGATTTTAAACTATATAGTTTTTTATCCCCAACAAATCTTGGAAAAATCGAAAAAAAAAAATACACTGTTTTTTACAAAATTTGGGGGGAATCCCATTTAAAACAAAAAAAGTTTTTCTCACTAGAACTTATTTCGATAGATCATTCATACTGCAGCTATATGCTATAGTCATTCGATTTTGATAAAATAAGAATATGCCAATAAAAAAGGACGTTTTCATTAAAAACAAAAAAGTTTTTCACACTAAAACTTGTTTTTCGACCGTTCGTTCCTATGGCAGCTATATGCTTATAGTCATCCGATTTCGACCAATCTTAGTGAAATCATGGGAAGATAGTAAACTAAGAAATACGGACTTTGGAGTAAAAGGGCGTTTCCATTAAAAACAAAAAAGTTTTTCTCTCTAAGACTAGTTTTTCGACCGACCGTTCCTATGGCAGCTATATGCTATAGTCATCCGATCCGGCCGGTTCCGACAAAAATGCAGCCTATTTGTACCACAAGACTTCGTGCAAAGTTTGGTGAGGATAGCTTTAAAACTGACGGAGGAGATAGCATTGAAGCAGACAGACGGACGGACGGACAGACGGACAAGGCTAAATCAACTCAGCTCGTCATGCTGATCAAGAATATATATACTTTATGTGGTCGGAGATGCTTCCTTCAATGCGTTACAAACATCCGCACAATTTTGTAATACCCTCTGCAAGGGTATAAAAAATTAACCAACTTAAAGCACGTGTTGACTGATTGACTGCTGGGCAAAAGTAAGGTAATAAGAAGAGAGAAACTTGACATAAACAAAATGCTGTAGTTTATTTTTGCTTGAGGCTAATATTCAGGTGGCTCACAAAACCCCATGGCTCAGAACACCCCATCTTCCCCTATGAAAAAGCCACTTGTGTTCTTTGTTTAATAGTTTGTAAATTACACAACGCAAAAATATTCGACTTTTTCCAGAATCTTGAAGAGTTGGTTGTGATTCTAGATGTGCTAAGCAAGACAGCTTTTTAAGAAATTGTCCATCACGTCCAGATTTTTAGTAATTTGAGCTTAAAGTTTTTATTTTGACTCTTTTTACGAGCATTTTTCGGGGACTCTATTCTATTGTTTGGACTCTCTTTGATACAATCGGAAAGTACCACTCCTTAGCTTTAAAATGAACTATTCCAAACAATTCTGCGATTTTTTTCAATGGAGATACCTCTTTTAGCACTTGTGTAAGAATCCAAAAATATCCTATTTATAGCTGGTGCCCCAAAGAATGCAATGGTTGGTAGAGACTCTTATATGTTTTCGTTTCCTAAAAACAGTAAAATTGGCTAGTCGTTTGTAATAAACCAGCAACAAAATTTTAAAGGAAACCTCCTGTTAATGCTTAAAGAGAGATGATTACAATCAATTTCATAAACGAAGGCCAAAAAAGGACAGATTTGTGAGTTTTTTTTTAGTATTTGGTTGCTGGTTCATTACAAATGACCAGACTTCTTTACTGTTTTTTGGAAACGAAAACATTAGAATATCTACCACCCATTGCATACTTAGGGGCACCATGAATAAAAAGGATATTTTTGGATTCCTACACAAGTGCTAAAAGAGGTATATCTCCATTGAAAAATTGTTTGGGATGGTTCATTTCAAAGCTAAGGTGTGGTACTTTCCGATGGTATCAAAGAGAGTCGAAACAAGAGAATGGATTCCCCGAAAAAAGCGCTCCAAAAAAGTGTCAAAATAGACAATTTTAGCAACTTTAAGCTTAAAATACTAAAAATCTCGACGTGATGGACAATTTCGGAAAACGCAGTCTTGCTTAGCACACGAAAATCATCTAGAATCACTACCATCCATTCAAGATACTGGACCTTGTTGCCTAGTGTTGTTTACCGATTAATTAAATGACGCTCGGCCCTTTTCTTAGCAGAAAGTATAATGACGCCGTCTTCATTTAGAGGGCTTCAAATACACACTGAAAGTGCAAAGTCAAAGTCCAACCATCGACGGCGACGGACCCACAAAAATTAAGATAATCGCCCTTATTTTTGTGCCTACGGTAAATTTACTTTAATTTTATAGGCTATTTACACTAGATATGCGTTATGCGTTAATAGCCAACATTTGTTTTTTTTTTTTATGGGAAATTTTTTTTATTCGGCACTCTATAACACGAACGACGGACATCTGAACGCTCACCGATACAACAGGGTCTCGCGAGACGGTGGAGAAATGACAGTAAGGAATGAAATCAAGCCCGGTGGTCGAAAGGCAAGACATTTGCATTGCAACGGCAAAAACTCCAATTTTTATGCTAGAAACTTGAAACTTGGAGAATTTGCGGCTCATATTATTTGTGAATTTTGAACTTTTTTTTTTAGCGCTGTGACCACGCCTTCCCCGCCGCCCACATAATAGAGCTTCATTAAATATAAAAATAGGGAAAAGTTAACTTCGGCTCGCCCAAATTTTTGTATACCCTTGCAGTTTGTTTTTCTAAATAAGACTACTTTTCGGACTGTACTTTTCTATCGGAGCTATACTATATAGATTTCCGATTTCAACCGGCCGGACGGGCTATATTCATAGCTAGTGTTAGTGAGAAAAACTTTTTGTTTTCAATTGAAGTGACTTCAAACTTCGTATTTCTTAGATTACTATGCTTTTCCATGATTTCACCAAAATTGCTCGAAATCGGACATCTATATATATAGCTGTCATACAAAAGTAGAGTCTGAAAAGTAGTCTCATTTTGAAAAACAAACTGCAAAGGTATACAAAACTTCGGCCGAGCCGAAGTTAACTTTCCCCTATTTTTTTATTATGTTATTGTTATGCCTAAATAAAGTAACACAACGTTATATAACGATAAATATTTATTAAAATATATATTCTTCTTCTAGATCAAAATCAAAATGTTCTTTACTTTCAAATTCGTCTTCATCTCCATATGTCTGGTCTGCAACTTCAAATGTTGGCAACATTAAAAGTGCAATAACTTCTTTTGGCAGTTTGTGTGCTTTTGAAGTCCTTTTTGAAGCGATTCCTGATAAATAAGGATCAGAAGAATCTAACGCATGGTGGAATACGTCTGTTAAGTTGTTGAGTCGGCTATTTTTCCTGGCGTGTAATATTCTATCACGCTTATAGTATTTGTTGCGAGCCTCAGATGCGTTTTCACCTAAGCAACCAACAGGAAGTACAGCTGACTCAATTATCTGTGATCCGTGAACCAAAATTTTGTGGACCGTAGCGGTCATTGGGTACCACGGATATTTCGTCAAATGCAAACGAAGCGTCTCTTCACAAAATTTTTTGAATTTAATCGAACAAATTTCAAATTCGCATGATATAATCATTAAAATTATATATAGTTTGTTTAAAAGCTCTTGATCGATTTCCAATATAGAGGCAAATAGAGGAACGTTTGAAAATGCCCTTCGCGCTGTATTGCCATCGTTAGAATTTCCAGAACCATTCTGGCTTGGTTTGTTTATGTGCTACCCCATTTCAGACCAAAGTTTTCTTTCAATGTCCTTTTTGAGTATCAGCATTGTGTCTTTGTCAGATTCCTTATTGATTCGCCATTTCTGAAGAGCGACGCGATATGAAATATTCAGAACGAACTCACAAAAATCGAATCCATGCGTGGAGAGGACTAATTCCGTACTGTAAAGTATTTGGCTTTGGCTTGAACTGTTGACTGTCGACGTCCACTTCCTTCAAAAAGTCTTTGGGCTAGCACCGCAAATGGAACATGATTGTGTTGACTTAGTGCCTGTTAAAGTATTTAACACCTTTCCATCGATGAGCGTCATGTGTAAGTCAAAGACAACTTCAATATTCCTATGGTCCGCCTCATAAAAAAATGGCTTAAGGTGTTTTATTTGAGCATCTAAATGTGCCTTTGAATTTAAAATATGATCCCGACTTTCTTTAGTGAACTCTATTTTTAACGGCTTGCAAAATTTAATGGAATGTGAGTACCGGTTTCTCCAAATAGTTCGCCCATGCTGATCCACCATTTGGAGTGGAATTTGGAATGTTACAACAATAAACAAACAAAGATTGGTCCAGGCTATTTTGTTCGGGTTCATTAAATTTTTGTTTGTAAACGCTCTGGCCTGTTGAACCGTCAAAACCATAGCTTACTGTTAGCTTTAATTTGTTAATATCGATAAATTGTTGAATTACTGGCTTTTGATATAACAGTATCCGAGATGCAGTATGGTCAAGTAAGTTCTGCAGCGGCACTTCGGCAACAGTTTCTGAGACGCTTACATTTATACACCGGCACTTTTCCTTAGCCTCTTTCACCTTATCGTAACTCGGATATATATTGGAGCTTTTTTCGATATTCTTTGAGCGTATGTTAATATATTGCTGCTTGGAAAACGAATTTTATATAATAAATGCTAAGGCCTCATCGGGTGATAATGGTATTGGTTCTTTCAATGAAAGCTGTTCCCTTAATTTTGAACTGTCAGGAGAATTTAATGTTGTATTAAGAATATGTAAAGTATCTTTATCATTTGCCTTCTTAGCAGACTTAGCCGCTGCTCGAATAAGAAGATCAGTTGAATTTCCTTTTGAAAGTTCGGAAACCAATTTTCTTTTTTGACAGAACTTCCTTCGTCATAAGAAGGATCCACTATAACCAGTTATATCTATAAGCACATTGGTTCTTTCCGTGACATTGGTTTCATTCAGCGTTGACTTGACAAAAATTTTATTTTATTTAGGTCATAAAGCATTTTGGAAGAGAATGTTTTTCTGCCAAACAAGCGAAAGTTGCGTAGTGCGATGCTCCAACAAACTTAAAAACAAGAGAATGATAACGTTATTTTAGTTCTTTATAAACAATACAAAACGATATACAAAAATTGTGGTTTCCAACTGTATTTTGCTAGATATACTCCACGAAACACATTTGTTTTGAGGTTAGGCTCGACAAAATTAAGGTTTATTAATAACATTGAAAACATAACGAAATAAAAGCACATATAATATAACACATATATAACTCTATTCTACATACCTTGATGTTTATTTTCCATTTAAAATTATTTCAACTCGTCAAGCTGTTTAAAAATGGGAGATTGCCAAATAATTACAAACTTTGTAATCAGACCGCTTGCAGACGCCGCGTGGCACAAACAGCTGACTTTGAATGGCTGGTGTTAAACCAGGGTTGCATAATTAAATTTAAATTAAATATTTTCGATGAGGAGGCACAATTACTTACTGGAAACAAGGAAGAAAGTCGGTCAAGCCCGACTATATTATACTCTGTACCAGTTGGGGTCGCCGCTCGCATTTGCTCCCGATTATATTATATAAAATCGGTATCCAGAGAACACCACGAGGAGGCCATTGCAATAGCAATGGTGTCAATACGAGGTGTGTTCAAAAAGTATCGCGAATTTTGTGTTTTTTTTTTCAAAAATTATTTATTTATTCATGAATATCTATTTTGTCCCCTTCAAAGTAATCCCCATGAGATATTATACACTTGTGCCAACGGTTTTTCCAATCTTCGAAGCACTTCAAAAATCTTTTTTTTTTATCAGCTCCTCCTTCGATGCCGTCTTTATCTCGTCAAGCGTAGCGTAACGTCGCCCTTTCATGGGCCTCTTCAGTTTAGGGAACAAGAAAAAGTCACAGGGGGCCAGATCTGGGGAATACGGTGGCTGCGGCATCATTAGTGTGTTGTTTTTGGCCAAAAAGTCGCGCACAAGCAACGATGTGTGAGCAGGGGGGTTATCGTGGTGCAAAAGCCAATTTTTGTTCTTATACAAATCCGGGCGTTTCTGGCGGATTGCTTCGCGCAAATTGCGCATAACTTGCAGGTAATATTCCTTATTGACCGTTCTTCCCTGTGGCAAGAACTCATGATGCACCACGCCCCTGCAATCGAAGAAAACTGTCAGCAAAACTTTCACATTCGACCGAACTTGGCGCGCTTTTTTCGGTCTTGGTTCGTGCGGCAGCTTCCATTGAGATGATTGAGCTTTGGTTTCCACGTCATAACCATAAACCCACGACTCGTCACCAGTTATGACCCTCTGGAGCAAATTTGGATCGTCGCGGACAGAGTTTAACATCTCATTAGCAATGTTCATGCGATGCTGTTTTTGGTCGCAATTGAGCAATTTTGGTACGAATTTCGCGGCGACCCGTCTCATGCCCAAATCATTGATAAAAATCGAATGGCACGAGCCAATCGATATGTTTAGGTCCTCAGCAACTTCTCTAACGGTGATTCGACGATTGGCCAATACCATTTTCTCCACTTCATTAATTTTTTCGTCTGTTGATGAAGTGCTCGGGCGTCCGGCACGCTCTTCGTCGTTCACATCTTCTCGGCCTTCTGAGAACATTTTGTACCACCGATAAACGTTGCTTCGATCCAAGGTAGCTTCTCCGTATGCCACAGTCAACATTCGGAATCCATCCGCGCACTTAATTTCGTTTTTCACACAAAATTTGATACAGGTTCTTTGATCCATTTTTTTGAATAGGTAAAAATCGAAGACGATCCAAAACACGTGCAAGCAAAGCAGCTGTCAACAATTAAGTGAACATTCAAAATAGCCGAGCTTGTCGGCATAAGTGAGAGACATGAGTACCAACATAACGCCACAAAAAATCGAAATTCGAATATACGTAACCCGCGAAAATTCAAAATTCGCGATACTTTTTGAACACACCTCGTATATGAATAAAGACCTACGAGTCGACTTGAGTTGCTTAAATACTTATCATTTAAGGTGCTGTTACATACTTTTGCACAAACTTATTATACTCTATGTTCCTTTGGTACAGAGTATAATTAGGAGAGAGAGGGAGAGAGAGAGGATTGGCACGCGCCGCAGACAAAAAAAACCTTTGCATTTGCCAGAGCTAGAGATGGGCGTACATCGAAAGCTACGCGGAACTCCGGAGTGACCAGAATGACTTAACATCATTGTGATTGCTTGATATTATGTTAGAACTAGCTGAATACCCGGCGTCGCCCGGGTGCTTATGATTCTTATAAGAGCGACTATATTCAAGCTTGTGTTGGCTGCAAATCGCCATAAACATTTTAGACCGTCTGATCTTTTTCTCTATTTACCCATCTTAATGGTAATTTAAACTCATGAATATTTGGTAAATTTCGTGACTTTTTTGACCGTTTGGCTTATACCTCCTATTCTTTTTTTCTTCTTCTTTGGCCATCACAACCGTTTTACGGTCTCGGCCGCTGCCTCTAATGCCCGCCACTCGCCTCTGTCCCGAGCGACATTCCACCAGAAGGACACTCACAGCTTCGCAATATCTCCCTGCACCTGGTCGCGCCATCTCCGCTTCGGTCGACCCTGCGGGGGAATGCCACCCAACTCGATCGCATGCCGATTGTACACCCGTTTTGCTGGAGCGTTATCATCCATACGGGTAACATGTCCTATCCAGCGCAGCCGCTGTTGTTTTATGAGCTTGACTAGGTCAGTGTCCCCATAGAGCTCATATAGTTCGCGATTCATTCGGATGCGAAATTCGCCGCCAACATTTTTTTTTTTTTTTTTTTCGTTTAGATTTATTGAGCTTATTTCCTAGCGCTACAAGATAAACTTATAAATTAATGCACTAGTCACAAACATTTACAAACATATTAAACTTAGACTTAATTTTATTTATTATATAATAATTAAAATTGGGTTTTATATGACATTATGACATTACTTTCCTATTATATACTAAAGTTATTAGATCATTGTGTTAACATATAATTTATTAATTAATATTGAATTTCCTATCTATTTCCCTATCATTTCCCTTATTTTCCCTAACTTTCCCTAACATTTTCCTAACTTTTCGTTACAAGTGTGAGTCAATTAAAGAGCATGATTTTGAAGGTGTGTTTTTAGATTTTTATAAAATTAGAGGTCCATAAATCCTCCGAAGAACTTTTCTCTCGAACACACCAATTACCGCCTCATCCTCTTTTGTCATTGTCCATGCTTCTGCGCCGTATAGCAGGACTGGGATGTTAAGCGACTTGAATTGCGCAATTTTTGTTTTCCGAGACAGGTCTCTGCTCTTGAACTCCTTATTGAGCCCGTAATAACATCGGTTTGCAAGAGTAATTCTTCTTCGGATTTCCAGACTGGTGTTGTTGTCGCTGGTTATCGTCGTTCCGGGTAGACAAATTCCTTAACAACCGAAGTTGTATTTCCCATTGCAACAGATTGAAGGTAGACTCACTGCGCGTTTATAGTAGTTACTTCGTCTTATCATCATTTACCGCTAAGCCCATTAGTTTTGACTGCTTCTCTATCTCTGAGAACGCCTGTTTTACCACAGACTCGCTTTTGCCGATGATATCAATATCATCGGCATATGCAAGTAGCACGTTATCTCTGGTAAAGATGGTGCCCGTTCTGTTTGCATTTGGGCACTGGCGCAGTATGTACTCCATCAGCAGATTAAAGAAGTCGCACGATAAGGTATCACCCTGCCTAAAACCTCTTTTGGTATCGAAAGGCTCGGAGCGGTCTTTACCTATTTTGACGGAGCTTGGTGTGCTTTTCAACGTCATCATGCAAAGTCGAACGTACTTTGCTGGAATACCAAAGGTAGACAGGGCTTCAAAGAACTTTGACCTTATCGGCGTGTCAAAAGCGGCTTTGTAGTCAACAAAAAGGTGGTGGGTGTTGATCTTTCTCTCTTGGGTCTTCTCCAGGATTTGTCGCAATGTGAATATCTGGTCCGTGGTGGATTTGCCAGGTCTAAAGCCACACTGATAAGGTTCAATCAGTTCACTTATTCTCGGCTTTAGACGTTCACATAAGATGCATGATAGAACCTTATATGCGATGGGAAGGAGACTGATCCCGCGGTAATTGGCGCAAACCGCAGGGTCTCCTTTTTTGAATATTGGACAGAGTACACTTAGGTTCCAATCTTCGGGCATGCTTTCTTCGGACCATACTCTGCATAGGAGTTGGTGCATGCACCTTACCAGCTCCTCACCGCCAGCCTTGAACAATTCGCAGGCAGCTCATCAGCGCCAGCAGATTTGTTATTTTGTAGCCTTTTTATGGCTAACAGGACTTCATTATGGTCCGGCGGATCTATCTCTATGTTATCGATTGGTGGTGTCGCTACTTCCCCAGAGGCGGCATTGTGTTCGTCATCACCTCCCAGCAGGTTAGAGAAATAGTTTCTCCATTTGTCTAGTGCCACTTCCGGATTTCTGACCAGATTTCCTTCCCTGCTCGTCCTTCAATAGTGTGACTCTGGGCTTAAAACATTCGGTTAGTTGCCTAATCTTTTGGTAGAATTTTCGAGTCTCACTCCTTCCAAACAGCACTTCGACTTCCTCCCTCATGCGCTTTTCCTGCTCATTTTTCTTCCTTCTGAAAAGGCACTTCTCCTCTCTTCTTTTCTCCCGGTATCGCTCATTAACAGCCCGCGTTGCTCCCGACTGCAGAGTTCTCCTGTAGGCACCTCCTATTTACCCATCAACAATTGCCGTCTATCAAATCTTCTCAATAATCCAGGCTCAAATCAAAAACAAGAAAATTTCGCAATATTTTGGACCGTGTAATCTACAGATTCCATTTACCAACGCATGCATTGTAAGATAAGCACTAAGCGCTTTCATAAATACTCCTAAGGTTATTTTGCAAATTTTGCGATTTTTGGATTCAGAAACCTTCGCGGCCAAGCGTCTTACCATTGCCCAAAGTTTTATGGCAATCGGATGAACGGTATAGTTCTTAAATTATCGTGGTCATTGGACCAGTTCCCGCACATTTCTTCAAATCAGAATCCTTCTCGGGCAAGCGTCCAAACATTCTCCAAAGTTTCATGA
This sequence comes from Lordiphosa collinella, assembly GCA_018904265.1. Lineage (NCBI taxonomy): Eukaryota > Metazoa > Arthropoda > Insecta > Diptera > Drosophilidae > Lordiphosa > Lordiphosa collinella. The sequence goes on along the minus strand of JAEIFV010000421.1, from coordinate 80,262 downwards.
CAATCGAATATTTTGCAAATTTCGCGGTTCTTCGACCATTTTCCGCATATTTCTTCTACTTGGAAACATTCCCCGGCAAGCGTCGACCCATTCCCCAAAGTTTTAGCGAAAACGTATATTTTGCAATTTCGCGGTTTTTGGACCGTTTTCCGCATATTTTTTTCAACTTGGAAACCTTCGTGGGCAAGCGTTCAACCATTCCCATATTTTCATTGCAATCGGATGAACGGTATAATTTTTCAAATTTCGCGGTTTTTGGACCACTTCACAGACATGAGACATAGCCTATGACACTTTCCTGATTGATATCAACATACTGTAAAAAATTCGTGAGGATCGGTTCAGCGGTTTAGACGCCCATAAGGGACAAACATACAAACATACAAACATACAAACATACAAACATACAAACATACAAACATACAAACATACAAACATACAAACATACAAACATACAAACATACAAACATACAAACATACAAACATACAAACATACAAACATACAAACATGACAAACATACAAACATACAAACATACAAACATACAAACATACAAACATACAAACATACAAACAATATAAATACATATATAATGAAAACATACAAACATACAAACATACTTTCACTTTTATATAATGTATAGATAAAAAATATTTTAAAGAATCCTCGTATTAGTAGTCAGATGGGTATCGGGCGATATATTTGTCCCGCGACCATCTCTAATTTTTCTCTCTCAATATTGTGTATGTGGGAAATGGAAGGGGGAAATTGAGAGCGTCCTAGTTAGCTGCAAGAATCCAATTGGATCTAATGAGCTAGCCATAGCTGTTAGGTTTTGTATAGGATTTCGTTGTTGGAATTACTCAGACAATATATGTATTTGCAGGTTTAATTCATTTAAAAGGTGGAATTTTTGGCGGGGCGGGGTCATCACACAACGATCCAATATGTATCGTTAAATAAAAATTTGTCCTAAAATATTGTTGGCTATCACTTTGCTGTGTAGTCGTTGCTCATATATACATACATCTACATACATATGTATGTGTTTTGCTGCTGCAGGAGCAGCCCAGATATATTGAATTTTCGTTTGCTCATATCTTTACTACCGTTCATCCGATCTTTACCATTCGGTGGCGGAAATATGTCCAGAAGGAACGAACCTTTTATCTATAAAACTGTGGGAGATATTACGTTTTTTCCAATTTGCACGGGAGGAAGGGGGCGTGGCCAAAATTGAAAATAAACTTGATCAGCCTGCAAGTATAAGAAGCATAAGTCCCATACATGTCAAACCTCTATCTCTTACCATCTCTGAGATCTGTGCGTTCATACGGACAGACAGAAAGACGGACGGACAGACAGACATGGCTATCGATCGAATTGATTTCATTTCCTCCGAATTTTTGCAATTTAGTCTCATCGAAAGACGAGCTCATCAAATGTGATTTACGCGACGATTATCAAAGAAAAATTTAAAGGTGAAGAAGTTCTCATTCCGAGGACGAATTCAATTTCCAATTCGCCATGACGGTTAACAAATCACAGGGCCAGCCCTTAAATGTTTGTGGTCTTAATTTGGAAAATGCATGTTTTTCTCATGGTCAATTGTACTTGTCATGTTCATGTGTCGGCAAACCCTCTGCTTTATTTACTTTTGCTCCTGATAACAAATCTAAAAATGTTAAATATCACAAGGTTCTTCCTTAAGTTAACTCATTCCTTAAGTTAACTCACTACAGTTATTTATTGTTAGGCGGTACGAAGTTCGCCGGGCCATCTAGTATTCATATATTTTTCCCATTATACGCCTTTTTCCATTTTGTCTTTGTTGTTTAATTAAATGTTTCTCTTGTTTCACTACTACATTACTATTTTCCGCTTGACAATAATTAAAAGTAGACCTAATTTACTTAGACATTTCAGGCGTACTCTACGCATTCTCTCCTTCATGTTGCCTTACCATAGCATGCTTCTAGGCATTTCATTAATTTCACTGCAATTTTTATGCTCTCGTAATCAAACCGTCGGAATGAGGGACAATGACGTCTGGGAAATGGTTTGCAGCTCCGCAGGCGCCGCACATTGCATATCTGCCGGATGCGCGCGTTGTTTGGTAATTTCCTTAACGGAAGTGCATGCAGAGGAAGGCGACGGAGAGGAAGCCGAGAGCTTTGCCCAATGTCAGACCAGCTCTCTAGCTGGTCATTTGTATAAGCGCAATTTCATACACAAATTTGCTACGAAAATTTCCGTTTAAAGGACCCATCCATTTCCAATTGCATCGAAGTGTGTGAAACAAATCGAAAGAACAGCCACAAAACCAAATCCTTTTGGCTATCTGTGCTCACGCCTTTGCTTTGACGCTTGCGACTGTAAGATTCGAGTGAACTTAAAATGCACTTTGGGAGTTGCTTTTTTCATTTAGTGCGCCATAAATTAGGCAAACAGACTTTTTTTGTTGCATGGCCATGTCACCGGCAGTTGCCTGTCTGGCAGTGGATAGTCCTTGGTCGACTAGACCAAAAACCAACGAAATACCCAAAAAGAATGCAAGCCGAACCAATTAATCTGGGCAAGTGCAGGTCACGTTGCTCAATGGTTTGGTTTTGTTAAAGTACCAAGTCAAAGGTCAAGACGTGTGCACCGTGGAATGGAAACAAATTGGCGAAACTATAGGCGATTCATTGAATAGATGCTTGCGAGTATGTAAATTCTAAAATGTAGAAATTATTTTCATTCATTTAATTAATTTTTTATTAATATCATTCATTTCCCCAAGGTAACATTTGACCCCACTGGCCCCCCTGTGATTCCTGGCCTTCAATAATAAACGGTCATTTCTCTCGACATTCCGGAAGCACAATTAAGCTGAGTGGCCAGTTGAAGAAAAGTTGGTTTTAAATTAGTACACCGAATGGCTATCAAATGCAAGGGCCACAAAAACTCTCCCAGCTTCAGACGTTTTCGACATAAATTCAATAGCCATGGCAATAAGTGCATTAGCAGCATATTTCACAGATTGGCAGACACGTCGCTAGATGGTGGCTCCTGTGGCCAAGCAACCAGTCCAGACAGTTGCCTCCGACCAAAGAAGTAAGCCACAAATTGCATGAGATCATAAATATTTCAAGCATAAAGTACAAAATATGCAAAAGTTGTGCTATTTTCTTTTACTTTTGCCATTGCAGTTGCCCAGATACGAGAGGACGTTCAACGAAATAAGAAAAATATATTGCTAAATTCTCGCACAGGAAACACCAGCCAGGGCAACAGCAGCAGCAGCAGCCGGCGGGTGGACAAAGGACACGAAACAGGACTTGGCTGTTCGGCACGTGCATCTACGCTAAAATGGCAAACGGAAGTTCAGCAGAACAAAAATAAAATGGAGAGCAAAGAGCATGTAACGCTATTCTTTGGTGATTCTCTTTTTGGTGGCCTGGTCAAGCGATTGTGGCAACAAATTTCGCAATAAGCAATTTTTCAATTTTCAATTTAGGCAGCGGGTGGACAAGGGCATGCAAAGCAGCAGCAGCAGCAGCCCCATAACTCAATGGCAGTTTGCACTGCCAGATAATCTGCTACAAAGACAAATGTGTGTCCAACAGAAGAAGGCTAAATGACAGTCGCTCAGAGTTTTGGACCGCCGAAAAACATAAGCAATGGTAAAAACAAAATATTTGTTCTGCCTAGAAATACCTTTTGAGCAATATTGATTCAATTCTTAACGGCTAAGCAGGTAAACTTGAATGGCAATATTAAACTTTATTTTAAGGAATATTACTAAAACTGAAAGGAGTTTGATGAATTTGTAAAACTACATACGATACAATGATCCAGCGGTTACAAATACGTTATAAAACAACTGGCACTGGGAGTGCTTTCTTTGGAATTGACCTACTTTCTTACTTCTTTTGTTTATAATTGAGGTATTTAAGGGTTAGAAATGAAATGACAATTTCTGATGATCGGGATGTTTTTTTTAACTGAGTACTGGGTGCAGCGTATAAAATTGGTGGTTCATCACTTCGAACAGGTTCCTCATTCAGCGTATTCACATAATTTAGCCTCTAGCGACGATTGGGTATGCCTCGTAACCGACTTCGATATTCCCCTTAATCAGTGGAAAAATATAAATTTGATCGGGTATGCAAAGTATAATTCATACCGCCAGGTGATGCATTTTCGGCGGGAAAAGAAGGATGCTTCATCATCTGGGATGAATGTAAGATAAATATGTGTCTTTATTATAGATATTCGTGTAGTTAGTTAGGTAATATAATAATAAGATTAAATGAGAGTGTGTTTAAAGTTTAGTTGACAGCTTAATTTCGGCTGAATTACGACTGACGGCTGAAGTCTGCTGATCACGGAGGCGGCTGCTGAACGACTGATAACGATGACTGCCGACCTATCGATAAGAACGTCTATCGCCTTAACAGGGATGCCACCTCGGTGCATGCAGGTCCCTACAACATCTTATACTCGGCCATCCTGTTCATCATCTGTCCCAGATGAATCCGCTTCAGAGTCCTCTTCGTTTTCTTCTTGCTCATAAAATCGCCAAAGGTTTATGAAGACATCGCTTGTAGACGTCTGCAGAGGTCCTGATTTTTTGACATCGTATCTTCCATTACCTTAATTGCGACCAAATCGTGTAGCTCATATCCTCGTTGTTTCATTCTATTCTTATCGTAGTGCGACTTGTATTGTTCTTGAGCCTTTTGAATGAGCCTTTTGAATGTTGACTGCTCTCTCTGCAGTCTTAACATCTCCAAATCGGCTTCATTTCGCATCTTTACCCCGAATAATACTTCAAATGGAGTATATTTTGCGCGATTATAGTACGTTGCACCTTTGATGTGTACTTACGAGGGCCGTCCCAGAAATGGCCGACCTAGCACAGTAGTGTTGGAAAATGTTCACAAAAAATATTAAAAAGGGGAAGTTCCGACTATTAAAAGCTTAAGTTTGAAGTTTGGTGCCTTTACCTTTACCTTTTTTTTGTCGATTTTAATAGAGAACGCTTGTTATTGATTTGCAAACATGGACAAAATTGGTCATCGTTATGTGATACAATACTTTCATATAAAAGGTCTTAGTCCAACCAATATTAAAAAGGAGCTGGATTCTAACTTACGTAATTCTGCTCCCTCGTTTACGACAATAAAATATTGGGTGGCTGAGTTTAAGCGAGGTCGTTTGAGCTGCGAAGATGAACATCGTAATGGGCGTCCAAATAGAAATGGTGGCCAAAATTAAAAAATGTGTATTGAGTAACCGGCGATTGAAAGTTCGTGAGTTAGCTGAATGTGTAGGCATTTCAAAAAGTGCTGTACATCGCATATTGACCGAAAACTTGGACTTGAAAAAGTTATGCGCAGGATGGGTGCCGCGTTTGCTGTTCCATCATGACAATGCGCCGGTTCACACCTCTGCCGTTGCAATGGCTAAAATTAATGAATTAAAATTTGAATTGCTACCTCACGCTCTTTATTCTCCAGACTTAGCTCCCTCTGATTATTTCTTATTTCCAAACTTGAAAAAATGGCTCGGAGGAAAAAATTTGGCAACAATGTAGAGGTGGAGTTCAAGGTTAATGCCTATTTTGAAGAGCTTCACAGTTCTTATTATAAAAAAGGTATCGAAGCTATTGAACATCGCTGGGAAAAGTGTATCGATCTAAAAGGATCATATGTTGAAAAATAAAAAAAAATGATAAATTTTTGTGTTTTAGTAGTTAGGTCGGCTATTTCTGGGACCGCCCTCGTAATATATACATAAATGGGGCACGACAATCGCTGAAGCACATTATTTGCTATCATCATATCGACATGCTTTCCATTGAATCCACGTGACCTGTGGAACAAATACAAGGATGACATGTTAAAAGCCATGTGCGGCAGTTTGTTGGTCAGCTTAGGAATGCCAGCGCCAGATCGTGGAGTGAAGATGCATTTAATAAAGAAAAGGAGCGTGAAATTGAATATGATCGACATGAATTACACCAATCAGTTCAAACGAATGTACCCCTGTTGAATTCTCAACAGAGGGAGTTCTATGATGCATTAATGAAAGCAATTGATGCTGAAAATGGTGACTTATTTTTCTTGAATGCCCCCGAAGAAACTGGGAAGACATTTCTCCTGTCATTCACTTTGGCCACTTGTCGCGATCCGACATTGCGGTAGCAGTTGCTTCTTCTGGAATAGCGGCCACATTGTTAAAGGGATGTCGTACAGCTTATTAGGCGTTAAAATTGCCGTTATACCTTTAAACTATTGAACAACCGACATGCAAAATTGCAAAACCCCCTTCAATGGAAAAAGTAATATCATTGGCAAAAATCATCATTTGGGACGAATGCACAATGGCGCACTAATTCACCGAACATTAGAAGATCTGCGCAATGACTCGAGATGTTTTGGAGGCGCATTGATTTTACTATCTGGCGATTTCCTCTAAAAACTGCCAGTCAATCCAAGATCGACTCCAGCCGATCAAATAATTGCTTGCCTCAAATCATCCAACCTGTGGAGCTATGTGAAGAAACTTCAGCTGTCAGCTAACATGAGAGTTGCATTGCAGAACGATCCATCGCTCACTATTTCTCCAAGCAATTGCTGTATATCGGTAATGGTCGAGTCTCTGTCGGTGAATCGGATTGATTTCATTTCCTCCGAATTTTTGCAATTTCGTCTTATCGAAAGACGAGCTCATTAAAAAGTATTCCCGAACATCATTGCTTAAACTTTGTAGTTCAGAATCAGATCATTGGTACTCTGCATTCATTCAAATTTATCGACTGTGTAACAAACGAGGACGATGTTACCAGCTATGCAGCAGAATTTTTAAACGCTTTGGATGTGCCGCACAATTTGCAACTAAGGGTTGGCTGGGAAGTCGTCTTGCTTCGAAATCTAAGCCAACCAAAACTATGCAATGGAACGAAATTAAGAAAATTGATGAACAATGTGATTCACGCGGCGATAATCAAAGGAAAATGTAAAGAAGAAGTTCTCATTCCGAGGTTTCCGATGATCTCAGCCGATGTGCCCTTTGGGCTTCAACGAATTCAATTTTTAATTCGCCTGGCATTCGCCATGACGATTAACAAATCACAAAGCCAGTCCTTAAATGTTTTTGGCCTGAATTTGGAAAATGCATGTTATTCTCATGGTCAATTGTACGTGTCATGTTCACGTGTCGGCAAACCCTCTGCTTTATTTATTTTTGCCCCTGATAACAAAACTAATAATGTTGAATATCACAAGGTTCATCAATGTCGTCTTCAGTCGTCTAGACCAGAAGAGATCCTTAAGTTGGCTCAATACAGTTATTTATTGGGCCATCTAGTATTAATAATCATTAAAACAAAATTTCAAAAATTCGATTTCTTTTTTTTCGATTTTGTCTTTGAATCTTGATAACTATTCTTTTAGCAGAAGAAAAACATATACAAGAAAGAAAGTCGGTCAAGCCCGACTATAACTTACTCTGAACCTGTGAAGTGCTGCTGCCTAAAACTGTTTGTTTTCCTTATAACTCGACAACCGTTCATTCGGTTTTTACCATTCTTTTGGAGGATCGATAAATAATACTGGCTACTAAATATGTCCGGAAGGTACGAACATTCTATCTATAAGACATTCATTACCCACCTATCGAGATTCCTTTTGGGAGACAATCAGTGAGATCGCTTAGGAATAAGGCGAAGAGAAGAGGACTAAGCAGACATCCCTGCTTTACTCCCGCTTCGGTGGTTAACCAATGCGACAAGCTAGTGCCATCCCATACTGCCTGTTGGGTGTCTTTGTAGAGGCTTTCCAAGATTTAAATGATTTTTGATGACATTCCTAGGTTGTCTGTGGAATCGAATGCAGCTCTGAAGCCTTCAAAGAAAGCGTACAGCTTTCTGCCACTAGAAAGTTACGTTTCCTCAATGCTGGAGAGACATACTTAAACAATATATAAATACACTATCTTTAATAAGACTTCTGTAATTTTAAATGTTAATTTGAAAAAATAACTAAATTATTTAGCCATAAGTGTATAAGAGAGACCATGAAGGGACAACGTACAAATTATTATTAAAAAACCATTGTTTATTGGGGTATATTGTAAAAATAAATTTATGTTAATAAACAATTTTAAAAACAAACAAAAAACAATTTTAAAAAGCATTTGTGATATTTTTTCTATTATTTTAAAGTTAAAAGAAAAAATATTTTCTTTTTTAAGAGATGAGCTTATTCATATGTATATTGTAATTTACTATAACATTGCAGAATTTATAAATCTACAAATTCAAAGAAAATAAAAAGTTAATAGTTTGGACGTTATTGAATTTGAAGGAAACAGTAGATCTTAATTGCAAAAAGTACATCACGCAATCAAAATAAACTCTTGTTTTTTTATATATTCTTGTAAATTGATAAAGAAACCTACAACTTATATTTAATTTGCCGATAGCGCTGAGCCATCACCAGAGCGGCTAGGCTGAGCCACATAAACAAGGCCACATATGGATAAACCGAAGCGACGGCCTCATCAGCTGATACTGAATTGTCTAACAGAAAGACAAAGTTGCGGTAGTTATGCTCGCATTGAGTACAACCCTGGAAATCCACATCCACAAAATCATCCTCGTACGGATCGCCCCAGAAGTAGATTTGACCCTCCGCGAACAGCACACAGCCAAGGAGTTGCAATAGTAAAACACATTGATGCATGACAAGAAATACTTTTGTGCTATACCTTAAGTGATAATCGACTGAATAAACGGCCCTTTATCAGGTTGGGTGCTTTTATAGCACCTAACCAAACGAAAAGAAATGTATAGGGTGTCAAGTATGGGGAATTGGCGAACAGAAATTCTGCGGAAGCTCTGAAATAAATAAATAAACGAATTGTGATATCTTTATACAAAGTGGGCGGTTGGAGAACTTAAAAACAAATGCCCAACAACAAGTAATACAAACCACGTTTTAGATATCTGATAATTGTGTTTCTTATAATGGAGCTTTTGATAAACAAGGTGTTAGGGTACATTGTCTAAATGTTTGTTCTTCTCATTACATTGCCAAAGCTGTATTAAATTTAAAGAGTTTCTTTGAGTTCTTTGAGTTTCTTTGTAAAAGCAAATGAATATTTATTTAGAATATTTAATGAAATATAATAGGCTCCAAGTATTTGTGTAAGGGCAACTTAAGACGAAGTCAGTCTCTGTGTATAAGTATATTGAAGATGGACGCAGTAAAAAACTTAGGATATGGTGAAAGTCACAGTTTGAACAAAAATAAAGGACACATAATTATGATTAATCCATTAATATTAAATTAATAAAGTACAACGAATTTCACATTGTTTTATTCGGTTACCATAATAAACAAAATTTTCAAATATTTTTAGAGCCGGTTCAGTGCAGGCTGTTATAATTACCTTGTCTAAAATAATCACCATTACCCAACCCGAACAAAAGCAAAGTTCCGGTTCTAAAAACATGGTGTGCTTAAGATAAATTATACCCGTTACTCGTAGAGTAAAAAGGGTATACTAAAGTCGTGCAAATTTATGTAACAGGCAGAAGGAAGCATCTCCGACCCCATAAAGTATATATATTCTTGATCAGTATCAACAGCCGAGTCGATATTGCCATGCCTGTCTGTCTTTATGAACACCTAGATCTTGGAGACTAGATGAGCTAGAGCCACCAAATTTTGTATATAGACTCCTATTGTCCCTACGCAGATCAAGTTTATTTCAAATTTTTGCTACGCCCCCTCCCGCCTCCACTATAAAAAAATGTTGAATAACTCTAACAATTTTGAAGATATCAAACTCATATTTTGCAGTCTAGTGTATGTGCCCAATATCTGCAATCTCTGAAATCTTCATAAAGATCGTTTAATAAATAGCCGAGATATTGAACAAAATGTCAGATTTCAGTATAACCGCGATTGGAAAATGGCACACCTAGACCTCGGAATATGAAAGAGCAAGAAATATATAAATTTGGTATACAGACTCCTGTAGATCAAGAATCTTTCCGACTTACGTAACGCCCCACCCGTCCCCATTAAAAAATGTATTGAAAAATGTATTGAATGACTTCTATAGTGTGAGGAACTCTAACCCAGCTGCCTTTAGAGCAGAGGGAGGCAAAAAATACATTTACATTTTTGCATTGCAATGCATTGGTGTGTGTGAGAGCAGCTCAAAAATTGCTCTCAATTTCAGTAGCAACGACTGCGTCGCGGCGTAGGAAAGCAAGCAACGCAGCGGCGCTTGTACAGATTATACTATGTGTGTTTGAGCAGCGCTGCTTTAAGAATTTTCGTATGCACGCCAGATAGCAAGCTGCCGAAAAATCTCACAGCAGCGCTGCTTCCTCACACACGGTATAAAGTTTATAGTATAAACCAGGGGCCGGCAGCTTGCTATCTGGCGTGCATACGAAAATTCTCAACGCAGCGCTGCTCAAACACACATAGTATAAGCTGTACAAGCGCCGCTGCGTTGCTTGCTTTCCTAAGCCGCGACGCAGTCGTTGCTACTGAAATTTAGAGCAATTTTTGAGCTGCTCTCACACACACCAATGAAAAAATGTAAATGTATTTTTTTCCTCCCTCTGCTCTGGTATATACTGTTAAAGCTCCGCTGCGTTACGTGTTCGCGTCGCAGTCGTTGCTACTGGAAAAGAGAGAAATTTTTGCGCTGCTCTCACACACACCAATGAAAAAAATGTAAATGTATTTCTTGCCTGCCTCTGCTTTAGAGCAGGGTTCCCCAAGAAGAGAGGAGAGAAAATGTGTGAATGTATTGTGTGCCTTGCACTGCGCAAAATTGGGAGCAAGTCAGGGTTTAGTAGGCGATTGTGGGATTTGCGGCAAAATGAGTTATTGTTTTAAAAATGTTTTTGTTTATCGGTTTGTGTGAATGGCTCCGCATCGCTTTTATTATGCAACTCCTTATGAATGTCATAGTGGCGCTTTATATTATATAAGTATTTTGTACCTATAATATGATTGCATACCATGCAGTCAGCTTCATTAGTAAAATTTAATAAAAAAAAATATTTGCTTTTCTATTCGAGGTCCATCAATGAGCGAATGAAGCCTAAATACTTATTTCTTACATTACTTCGACACTTTTGGTGTATCGATGCAGGGATGCTTTGGCGAACCCATCGACAAATCTCAACTTACAATAAAAAAAAACAAAATAATAAATAACCATGAATTAAGAAGGTTACATATATGTAATTTTAAAGAAAAAAGTTTAAATGGGTTAGAAATGGGCAAAATGGGTTAGAAGATTATAAAAAAGGCGAGCAAAAACCCAGGCTGGTGCTGCCATTGCAACAAGTTCCGTAACACTGAACTGTCTGTGCATATTGATTGATGAAAGGGGGTGGAAGTCAGTGTGTTAAGGCGAGAGAATTTGTGGACGTCGATGACTTTCGCGAGCGTGCGAGTGATAGTACAGTGCCAGAGCTAACATATAACAATTGACCATTTTTCGTTGTCCAAAAATAACAGTTACTTACGGCCCCCTAAGCAAAGAGTCAGAGATGAGCCATTCTCAACGGCTCTTGAACATTTCGCTCTTTGCTCAACGAACAAACAATGGTCTTGATTCGCTTTTGCTCTGTTCATTCGCTGAACAAATCGACGGGAGCGAATATTATAAAAGTCACTTGCGCTTGTTTGTGTCTATGTGAGAGTGGTCCCTTCAGTTCTAGAATTCATGCATCGTCAAATTCATGCCTTTTTCCCCGCTTCTGCTTTGACGTCGACGTCGGCAGAACAGAAATTTATGTATATTTGTTATTGCAAATTGACCTACTGCACTGCGCTGCGACACACAAGCACCCAAAAACAGTTTTGCCATCGCCGAACGAAGAAGTTTGCATACCCTTCAAATTTTACCGAACATTAAAACCATATTCTATATGTATAGTAAAGAATTTTGAATAAGTGGATTGCACAGATCGTTAGTGGAATAGCCCTAATATAGACTTTTATTATTATTATCCCAAAATAAATTATTTATTTATGGATCATTAATAAATGTACACAAATACTTCTTAAGTCGGATATGCCCTTTCATAATATGAGTAGAAAAGGGTATCGCGAGGCAAAAGTCAAAGAAGAAACGAAATAACTGTGTTTCTGTTTTTGCGTTTGACGCGTGCCACCTTTTCCCAATCGCCACTTGACAGAAAATTTTTAGTGGAGCATTTCTGCAGCGCAAGATTTTATTAACAACAAAAGCGAATTTTTTTACAAACAACTTATTATTAGTTAAACAGGTAAATAGTTATAAGAGAAGTGATTAAATAAGCAGTGTGAATCGTCGTATCGTCACCTTTGTGCGAATTATGTTTGTACATGTGATGTTTTGAGATGTTGTGTTTTGTTTGTTTTCATAGTAAGTATGTATGTATTTATGTTTGTGCATTAATTGTCCGCATCAGTTGCTGTGCTGCATAGTGAATTCCTCGACTTGTTGTTGATTGTTTGTATTCTTCTTCTTCTTCTTTGGCCATCACAACCGTTTTACGGTCTCGGCCGCTGCCACTAATGCCCGCCACTCGCCTCTGTCCCGAGCGACATTCCACCAGAAGGACACTCCCAGGTTCGCAATGTCTCCCTGCACCTGGTCGCGCCATCTCCGCTTTGGTCGGCCAGGCGGGGGATTGCCTGCCAACTCTATCGCATGCCGATTGTACACACGCTTTGCTGGAGCGTTATCATCCATACGGGTAACATGTCCTATCCAGCGCAGCCGCTGTTGTTTTATGCGCTTGACTAGGTCAGTGTCCCCATAGAGCTCATACAGTTCGCGATTCATTCGGATGCGAAATTCGCCGCCAACGTTTAGAGGTCCATAAATCCTCCGAAGAACTTTTCTCTCGAACACGCCAATTGCCGCCTCATCCTCTTTTGTCATTGTCCATGCTTCTGCGCCGTATAGCAGGACTGGGATGATAAGCGACTTGTATAGCGCAATTTTCGTTTTCCGAGAGAGGTCTCTGCTCTTGAACTCCTTATTGAGCCCGTAATAACATCGGTTTGCAAGAGTAATTCTTCTTCGGATTTCCAGACTGGTGTTGTTGTCGCTGGTTATCGTCGTTCCGAGGTAGACAAATTCCTTAACAACCTGGAAGTTGTAGTCTCCCATTGCAACAGATTGTCCAAGCGTAGACTCACTGCGCGTTGATTGTAGGTACTTCGTCTTATCCTCATTTACCGCTAAGCCCATAAGTTTTGACTGCTTCTCTATCTCTGAGAACGCCTTTTTTACCACTGATTCGCTTTTGCCGATGATGTCAATATCATCGGCATATGCAAGAAGCATGTTATCTCTGGTAAAGATGGTGCCCGTTCTGTTAGCATTTGGGCACTGGCGCAGTATGTACTCCATCAGCAGATTAAAGAAGTCGCACGATAAGGTATCACCCTGCCTAAAACCTCTTTTGGTATCGAAAGGCTCGGAGCGGTCTTTACCTATTTTGACGGAGCTTTGTGTGCTTCTCAACGTCATCATGCAAAGTCGAACGTACTTTGCTGGAATACCAAAGGTAGACAGGGCTTCAAAGAACTTTGACCTTATCGGCGTGTCAAAGGCGGCTTTGTAGTCAACAAAAAGGTGGTGGGTGTCGATACATCTCTCTTGGGTCTTCTCCAGGATTTGTCGCAATGTGAATATCTGGTCCGTGGTGGATTTGCCAGGTCTAAAGCCACACTGATAAGGTTCAATCAGTTCACTTATTCTCGGCTTTAAACGTTCACATAGGATGCATGATAGAACCTTATATGCGATGGGAAGGAGACTGATCCCGCGGTAATTGGCGCAAACCGCAGGGTCTCCTTTTTTAAATATTGGACAGAGTACACTTAGGTTCCAATCTTCGGGCATGCTTTCTTCGGACCATACTCTGCATAGGAGTTGGTGCATGCACCTTACCAGCTCCTCACCGCCAGCCTTGAACAATTCAGCAGGCAGCTCATCAGCGCCAGCAGATTTGTTATTTTTTAGCCTTTTATGGCTAACAAGACTTCATTATGGTCCGGCGGATCTATCTCTATGTTATCGATTGGTGGTGTCGCTACTTCCCCAGAGGCGGCATTGTGTTCGTCATCACCTCCCAGCAGGTTAGAGAAATAGTTTCTCCATTTGTCTAGTGCCACTTCCGGATTTCTGACCAGATTTCCGTGCTCGTCCTTCAATAGTGCGACTCTGGGCTTAAAACCTTCGGTTAGTTGCCTAATCTTTTGGTAGAATTTTCGAGTCTCACTCCTTCCGAACAGCACTTCGACTTCCTCCCTCATGCGCTTTTCCTGCTCATTTTTCTTCCTTCTGAAAAGGCGCTTCTCCTCTCTCCTTTTCTCCCGGTATCTCTCATTAACAGCCCGCGTTGCTCCCGACTGCAGAGTTCTCCTGTAGGCAGCGTCTTTCTCTGCAGTAGCGCGGCGGCACTCATCATCGTACCATGACTGTTTTCGGGAGTTTTCGGCGAATCCGAGAATCTCCTTGGCAGCTGTACTCATAGAGTGTGAAATATGCTTCCACTGTTCGTCAACACCAGGAGGGCCAGGAGGGGTTTCCCTGAGCAGCTGGGTGAGTTTTGCTGAGTAGGCTTGGGATGTCCGTTGTGATTGCAGCTTCTCAACGTTCAGCTTTCGGCGTGTATTAGACTGTGCGGCATGAGCCACACTGAGCCGTGTGCGTACTTTGGCTGCAACAAGGTAGTGATCCGAGTCAATATTGGCTCCTCGGCGCACACGTACGTCTAGAACACTCGAAGAGTGCCGTCCGTCTATCGCAAAGTGATCAATCTGGTTTCGTATTGATTGACCAGGGGACGTCCAGGTCGCCTTGTGGTCGTTGCGGTGTTCAAATCTGGTGCTACTAATGACCATGTTCCGGCCCGAAGCGAAGTCTATTAGCCTCTTACCATTTCCGTTGGAATCATCGTGTAGGCTAAATCGGCCGATAGTCGGGCGATAAACTTCTTCTCTCCGATTTGTGCGTTAAAGTCGCCTAGCACGATCTTGATGTCGTGATCGGGGTTTGTATTGTGGTAGGCCAATTTGATGATTGTTGCTTAAAATAAGCATAATTAAACTTAAATTATTTAAACATGATTTCTTTGCAAAAGTCTGCGAGGAATCATGGGTGAATCACACACGTGTGTCTGTTTGGGCTTGTGACTCGCACAAAAAAACAGAAAAAACTCCTTTGAGGCGATCAGTTTTTTTTTTCGCTCATCTGCTGACTCTTAATGTAAGAGCGGACCGCTCTCTATAAATTGTTATTGAATGAGCAAAGCGAGCACAGGTCAGCTAAGAACAAAAATAAAGAAAAACGAAGTTTTCTGCTCAGAGCGAGAGCAAGCGTGCATGGGTTTTTTTAGGTTTTGTTATTGAGCTGACCGCAAAGGGAAAAACGATCAATTGTTATTTACGAGCTCTGGCTTAAATCGATTCTCCAAGCGGTAAAGACTGTGCGATTTGTGAAGTGATTAAAATTAAATTAGCGATTTGTCCAATACTTTTGTGTATAAATAGTCTAAAACTTGAACTGTGCCTGGACAAATCCTTTTTCAAAATTTTTTTCATTTTCAACATTTTTACTTTAAATTAAACATAATTGTCTTTTTCAGGCTCCTATGTCAACATTGTATTATCTTTTTCAGGTTTCTTACAATTTATATTATCATTTTTTAAAACCTTGCAGAGGGTATTATAAAATTGTATATAAACTCTTGATTAGCATGACGATCTGAGTTGATTTAGCACTGTCCGTCTGTCCGTCCGTCAATTGGGCTTTGGTCTTACCGTCAACAATAAAAATGGGGAAAAAGTAGTAAACTATTTTGTTTATCATACATAACCTGAATGCTATTGCCCGCACAGAAAATTTGTATGAACCAAACATAAAGGTAATGTTATTGTCTATAACCTTGTCTTAGTCAATTTGTTTTTATAGTCAATCGTTTCCAAGATACAGAGCGATTTGTGACAAAAATTTTAACTTAAGCCTTTTAGATAGTCCCCTACCACATATCAAAAATCTGACAGGTCAAATAATCCAGACTAAGGCTCTGAGGAGATGTATTGGGGTCAACCCATACACTCCCAAACATGAAGTTTTTGCTCTGGCTGGAGTTCTACCTCCAGAATTTACAGCAAAGATTCTCACAGCGAAAGAAATCCTTAACATTAAACGGACAAATCATCCACTGTATATAGATATCAATTGCACTTATGTCAAAACTAGCTACTCTGAAGTATTCAGAGAATTCAAGGACATCTTTGATATAACAGGAGTGGTGTCCAATGTACCAGCATCTACAAAAATAAATGTAAACACTAAGACTCTAAGTGACAAGAAGACTGAAACATCAAATGATGAAATAATGCAAGGTACAGAGAACTGATCTCAAACTACAGTGTACAAAATTTGTGATAATGGCATCTGATGAATCAATTAAGGATGACTCATCGGGTATGGGCATCCTGGATACATTAGATAAATCAAAATCTATACATCTATATAAAAGTGAAAGTATGTTTGTATATTTGTATGTTTGTATGTTTGTTCCTTATGGGCGTCTAAACCACTGAACCGATCTTCACGAATTTTTCATAGTAAGTTCATGTCGATCAGGAAAGTGTCATAGGCTATGTATCATATCTGTGAAATTGTCCAAAAACCGCGAAATTTGCAAAATTATACCGTTCATCCGATTGCCACGAAAATGTGGGAATGGTTGAACGCTTGCCGGGGAAGGTTTCTAAGTTAAAAAAAATTTGCTGAAAACGGTCCAAAAACCGCGAAAATTGCATCATTTAAGTTCTCGCTAAAACTTTGGGAAATTGATCGACGCCAGCCCAGGAGAAAATTTTCGTTTTTTATAAAACTTTGGAGGATTCTGATTTCAAGAAATGGGCGGGAAATAGTCAAAAAACCGCGATCACTCAAAAACTATACCATTAATCCGATTGCGATAAAATTTTGGTGAACGGTTAGACAATTGGCCGCGAAGGTTTCTTAGGTCCAGAAATCGTGAAATTCGCAAAATTATACCGTTCATCCGATTGCAGTCAAACTTTGGGGAATGAATTGAAAACTAGCTCGGGAGGGTTTCTAAGTTGAAGAAATTTGCAAAAAATTTTAAAAAATCCGCGAAAATTAAAAAATTTGAGGTTTCGGTAAATCTTTGGACAGTGGTTTGACGCTTGCCCGGAAAGGCTTCCAAGTAGAAGATATGGGCGGAAAATGGTCCAAGAACCGCGAAATTTTCAAAATGTTCGATTTTGATGAAGCTTTGAGGAATGGTTGTACGCTTGCCCGCGAAGGTATCTAAATTGAAGAAATGGGCCGGAAATGGTCATAAAACCGCGAAATTTCCAAAACTTTACCGTTACTTTGGGCAACGCTTGCCCGCGAAGGATTCTTAGGTCCAAAAATCGCAAAATTTGCAAAATAACCTTATGAGTTTTTATGAAAGCGCTTAGTGCTTATATTACAATGCCGGCGTTGGTAAATGGAAGCTGTAGATTACACGGTCCAAAATATTGCGAAATTTGCAAATTTTTGATTTGAGACTGGATTATTGTGAAGATTTGATAGACGGCAATTGTAGACGGGTAAATAGGAAGTATTAGCCAAACGGTCAAAAAAGTCACGAAATTTTCAAAATATTCTTGGATTTTAGATTATCATGAAGACGTTTATATAGAGAAAAAGATCGAACGGTCCAAAATGTTTATACCGACATGCAGCCTGCACTAGATTGAATATAATCGCTTTCTTAAGAATCATAAGAGCCCGGACGACGCCGGGTATTCAGCTAGTATAAATATAAAGTTGAGAAAAAACTAAGCTCAGGGTGTGCCGAACTAATAGCCATCAAGATGGCGGTGCTAGTTGCTCACAGGAAAAACTATAAAAAAAAGTTGCTATTTTCTGTGTGTAGTATGGGTGCTATATCCATCATAAAACATAAATGTGCAAATAACTATATCGCTGCTGAGATACATAACATAGTTAAGAGAGCAAATATCAAAAGGTTAGACATAGTACGGTTACCTGCCCAGCCAACCAAACGCTCGCAAACGATATCCCAAGCGAGTGAATTGCGTGAGTTAACCCGGTAAAACTCTCGCATACGGGTCGGGAAATGATAGTAAAATGATTCATGTGTCGTTCAGTTTGTGGCAGTGAAAGTATCATTTACGATAGTCGCAAGCAATACGGTTAGCGTAGCTTTGAGCGGTATCTTTTGCGAGACTTTTTTGATAGTACTTGCGAGCCATTTAAAATATTTGTTTTTATTTAAAATAAAAAAAAAAATATTATTTGTGAGCCCGTAAGTGTCGCTCCACCCGGCCCGCCGACTCACCTTGTCTGGGACTCGAACTCAGGACAGCGGCACTCTACACGAATGACTGACATCTTAACGCTCACCGATACTATCGGGTCGCGCGTGACGCTGGCGAAATGACAGGGGAGAACGAAATTAACACGCCCGGGTGGTCGAATGGCAAGACATTTGCCTTGCGACGCCGAGGTCATGGGTTCGAATTAAACTCAAGGCATTAAACTAAAACCAATTTTTCCTGTTTTTTTTTTTTGTTTTTTTATTTTTTGAGTTTTTTAGTATTGTCTCTATTTTTTCAATATTTTTACAATGTGCTTTGGTCCCAAACTCGATATTTTTCGTAATTACGCAAAATGCTCACATGCTGGCTCGCTTATGAGATCGCTTGCGAGTGCTCTGCGATAATAAAAATGAACTCTCATCTTGCTTACATGCGAGCTCGTTTGTGAGCATTCTGCGATAGTCTCGCAAAATGCTCGCATGCTGGTTCGCTGGGTGGTCACAGAAAAATAGAAATAAATGAAGAGGCTGATAAAATTGCCAAAAGAGCATTAGTAGATGGACTAGTCATAAATATCAAACAAAACACTAGAGAATCCTTAAGAATTATAAAAAAGAGAGCATATTCCCTCTTGAATAATCACTACAAGGAAGTATCCCTTCAAAAAAGAAGCTTTTTTGCAGAAATAGAGAAACCATGGCATGCGCGTTTAAACTGGAAAGCTAAAGATATAAAGGTAATAAATAGATTGTTAACTGGACACACTTATGACAAGGTATTTTTACATCAAATAAAAAGAGCAAATTCCACACGTGTGAGAATTGTGTGGTCTTTTAGAATCAGCTGATCATGTACTATTTTGGTGTCGAAGACTTACCCCCCTAGGGAAAAAACATAACATTTTTATTCGATTCACAAATCTGAAAGATTTATTAATGTCAAAGAAATTACTCTTTTTCAGAGAATTGGCGAAAGTCATAAATGAAGCTAAAATTGAGCTGTAATAATTCTATATCTTTAATGTAACTTGAATAATTGTGGACTTACCACTGGCCAATCTTTTGTGCCTGGAAAAGACAGCGCGCGCTTTCAAATTTCGATTACTGGTCAATGCACTTCTTGATGCGACCAACCAAATAATTCAACCCTGCGTTAAATAGTCAAAAAAAATTTAAAAAATCTGTCTGCGGAATAATTATATTCGGTTGATTCCTTGAGTTAACACCAAATAAAAGTTTGCAAAAGTTGCGCATTTATTGACTTCAAAAATGGACGTCCCACCAGAGAGTAACAACACCAAGGGGACTCAGACCGGGGATGACTAAGGTAACAACAATAAGGAGACCGGGGATGACCAAGCAAAATCTGAGTGCCATCACGCCATACAGGAGATCATGACTTCCGAGCGCCGGTTCCAAATCGCATAGTTGTATTGAAGAATCTGCAATTGGAGCATTTGCAAATGGAAGTGACCGCGCGCGCTTTCAAATTTCGATTACTGGTCAATGCACTTCTTGATGCGACCAACCAATTGAAAAAGAAATACCAGCTTATGTATCAGCCGACGTTGATACGGCTCAGGAGCCTGCTGAGTACAGCCAGAAGAACAACCAGGGCGAGGGTGGTTTTCTCAAAGAGTCTCCGAAAAACATAAAAAAGAATTCCTCAAGAAGGGCATACCCAATTTTTGGCTTACCGATCTTGAGCCTGAAATGTCTGTCCAAAGAGCAGTCTCTCCATGCCCGCGACGGCAAAACTGTTTGGGAATTCAAAAGGCAAGCGAACCATCATGTGAGCATTTTGCGTAATTACGAAAAAATATCGAATTTCGGACCAAAGCGCATTGTAAAAATATTGAAAAAATATAGATAATGTTAAAAAACTCAAAAATAAAAAAACTGCAAGTTAAAAAC
This sequence comes from Lordiphosa collinella, assembly GCA_018904265.1. Taxonomy (NCBI): domain Eukaryota; kingdom Metazoa; phylum Arthropoda; class Insecta; order Diptera; family Drosophilidae; genus Lordiphosa; species Lordiphosa collinella. The sequence continues at coordinate 59,955 of JAEIFV010000421.1, read as the reverse complement.
AAAATAAAAAAAAACAACAAAAAAAAAGGTTTTAATTTAATGCCTTGAGTGGGATTCGAACCCATGACCTCGTCGTTGCAAGGCAAATGTCTTGCCGTTCGACCACTCGGGCGTGTTGATTTCACTGTTCACTGTCATTTCGCCAGTGCCACGCGCGACCCGATTGTATCGGTGAGCGTTAAGATGTCAATCATTCTTTTAGAGCAGAGCTAGCAAATAACAATTGACCGTTTTTCGTTGTCCAATAATAACAGTTTTTTACAGACCCTTTGAGCAAAAAGTCAGAGATGAACCGTTCACATCGGCTCATGAACGAATCGCTCAGTGCTCAACGAACAACCAATGGATTTGTTTAAATTTTGCTCTGCTCGTTCACTGAGCAGATCGCCGCGAGCGAAGAATATAAAAGTCATTTGCGTTTGTGTGTGTGTATGCGTGAGTGAGGTCCCTTCAGTTCTAGAATTCATGCATCGTCAAATTCATGCCTTGTTCCCGCATCTGCTTTGACGTCGACGTCGGCAGAACAGAAATTTGTGTCTATTTGTTGTTGCAAATTTACCAATTGCAGTCACAAAAAATGTTAGCCGTCGCGCTGCGACACACAGGCACTCAAAAGAATTTTTGGCATCGCCGAACGAAGAAGTTTGCATACCCTTCAAATTTTACCGAACATTAAAACCATATTTTATATGTATATTAAAGAATTTTGAAGAGGTGGATTGCACTGATCGTTAGTGGAATAGCCCTAATATAGACTTTTATTATTATTATCCCAAAATAAATAATTTATTTATGGATCATTAAAAAATGTACACAAATACTTCTTAAGTCGGATATGCCCTTACATAATATGAGTTGAAAAGGGTATCGCGCGCAGAATACAAGAGACAAGGAAGAAGCGAAATAACTTTGTTTTTGCGTTTGACGCGTGCTGCCTCTTTCCAATCGCCACTTGCCAGAAAATTTTCAGTGGAGCATTTCTGCAGCGCAAAAATTTTTTAGCAACAAAAGCGAATTTTTTTTTTAAAACAACTCTTGTTTATTACCAATTATTAAACAGGTAAATAGTTATAAGAGAAGTGATAAACAGTTTATAAGAGATGAATCGTCGTATCGTCATCTTTGCGCGAATTATGTTTGTACATTTTAAAATAATTTTTTATGGCCGCTATGTGACAGTGCTTTGTTGTTGGTGAAATTATTTATAAATTTACATATGTACAAATGTGAATTAGTTGATTTGTTTTTATTAAAGAAAATATTAAAATATTAAATTAAATTATTACAGAAAATATTAAAGAAAATATTAAAGAAAATATTTAATATTAAAGAAAAGTGAATATATAATAAAATATAAATGAACAAATATGATTTAATAAATGAATAAAAATATACAATATTGCTTGCTTATGAATCGGGGATAAGTCCTTGCTGAATCATTGAGGAACTTTGAAACAATTTCATCGATGATGCACCCATGAATTCTTGTCAAAAGTCTTTCTAGATTCATAGGTGAATCTAATATGAATTTATTAAGGAATCCTGCCACAATTTCATCGATGATTCACGAATGATTTCTTTGCAAAAGTCAGCGAGGAATTATGGGTGAATCAAATATGAATTTATAGGTGAATTCATCAGTGAATTTTGCAAAGAAATCATGTGTGAATCATCGATGAATCGATTCGTGAATTCATGTGTGATTCACCCATAAACTGTCATGCGTGAACGCCTAGGACATGCCAATGTTAAATTCATGCATAATTTGTATGGGAGGTCACCTATGATTCATCGATCCCTTCGACCAATTCATCGGTGAATCTTTGGTTATTCACTAATGCTGAGTACTGAAGGGGTGTCTGTTTGCGCTTGCGACTCACACAAGCCACACACACACACACAAAACAAATAAATGAAAAAAAGACCCTTTGAGGTGAGTCGTTCGGCTTTTTGCTCTTCTACTGACTCTTAATGTGCGATCGCTCAGTCGGATCGCTGTCTGTAAATTGTTATTGAAAGAGCAGAACAAGCGACGCTCAACTGAGAACAGTCAACTGAAAACCAAAACAAAGAGAAACGAAGTGTTCTGCTCAGAGCGAGAGCAAGCGTGCATGGATTTTTTCGGTTTTGTTATTGAGCAGACCGCAAAGGCAAAAATGTTCAATTGTTATTTACGAGCTCTGTTTTAGAGTGCAGCGGTCCTGAGTTCGAGTCCCAGACAAGGTGAGTCCGGCGGGCCGCCGGGTGGCGACTTTTACTACATACAATATTTTTTTTTATTTTAAATCAAAAACGTATCACACCAAATATTGTAAATGACTGGCAAGTAATATCAAAAAAGTCTCGCAAAAGATACCGCTAAACGCTCGCTAACCGTATTGCTTGCGACTATCGTAAATGGTTCGATTACATGCATACATATGTTCTGTGTAGTACACTGTGTACATTGTACACACATACCTTGCAAATGTTCATATGTATGTAAACTAAAGTAAAAGTAAAATGGCTTCTCTAGTTGACACAGCCCCAAGGCTTGTCACGTTGACACAGCCCCAAAGGGCCAAAGCCGAGCTTCTCTCAATATCTTGGCTTGTGCGCTTCTAATTTTCGCACAAGAGAAAGGGACCTACAGTTAAACGCCGAATCCGAACGGCAGCTTGAGAAGCTTTTCATGGCTAATTACTACAAAAGCTGGCGCCAACAACAGAGAGGCGTGACCGGGTGTAAAGTTTATTCAAAGAAAAAACTTTTCATTAGATGTTCCGACGCGGGATCGAACCCACGACCTCTTGCACAGCGGTCGCGCACTCTAGTCGCTGAGCCACCCGGCCACATATGTATGTACTTTTGAAATATGAGAACTTACCTTAATTTGATGACCACATTTAACTCCATCTTTTTCAACTACACAGCTGCTCACACATGCTTTAATATCAAGCAAAAAGTATTTCCGATAGGGACTTGTTTTAGCACTAGGCATAGTTTTTTAATAATTAATTGATCTGACACAAATGCAACTTTTCGACAGCAGAATCAGAACGCAGCAGCACTCTTCTTTGGCTGCATATTAAGCTATACATATGTATCTTTCTAACAATTGAAAGGGAAATTGGAAAAAAAGGCGGCAAGCGTTTACACGTTTGATTATTTCGCAATATCTATCGCAGTGCAGGGCAAGCGACGCTTGAGTGTGTTGTTTGTGAATGGTAATATCGCGATCTAAGTAAAGTTGCGATAAGTGTGGCGTATAAGCGTAACGCAAACGCAACTCAACAGTAAATTCGGCCAAAAAATGCCTATTTTCATGAATTTTTTCACAATTATTTTATTAGCATATCAAAGTACAACATTTAAACTATGTTTTCACAAATTTTCATCGAAAAAAAAAAATGAACGAAAAATAAATGAGCCGTTCGCAGCCAAGCTCCGTAGGCGCCTCCAAGAAAAAGAGGTTTTGCGGTGAACAGCATAAATCGTTACTGGATCATCTGAAAAAAAAAATTGTTTATTAGGTAACTACGTCGAATTTTTTTTTCAATTTTTTGGATCTTTGGTAACACTTTGAAGTCAAAAACGTGATTTTAGCCTAAAAATTTGATATATTACTTATTATAAAATGAAAAATAATCAGTAAAAAAAAAAAAAAACACTCGACGTCAGTACCTGCGGATTTAGGTACAGAAATAGTGTGCAAAATTTCAGAATGATCGGTACATTAGAATTCGAAGGACAGTGTTCACCGACTTAAAAAAAGATACTTTTCAGGAGAACGATTTAAAGTTTTGGACGCTAGAAAATCCATGATAAAACTAAATAATTCTTTCGTACTTAAATAGAGTCGTCGATGCCTGGTCCATAGAGTATTGAGCTTTCCTCTAGGATGTCCAAATCATCTTTTTGTGCTTGTCGACGCAAAATTCTCTCTTTTTTGCTGTCAGCCGCTGTTTTTTTCTCCGCCCTGTCAATCCTCTCATCATCAACTCTGTCCGCCCATCCATGAGCACTCGGTCCTGAGGTGATCTGCATATCTTGCAAGAAGCTTAACAAAGAAAAACAACCTTCATTGAATATACAGGTTGCTACATTAGCTGCAATTTCCACAACAATTGAAGTACCACTCATTGATTTTGGAGAAATTTTCCAAATAAGCTGGTTAAGACTCTGGTTGTTGTTTTGAGTGAATCCTCCAAGACATCGCTGCAGAAGTGCGTCCTTGCTTAAATCCTCATAAATTGGTTTTAAGGCCTCCAAGACATCAGTGGAAAGTGCAGTGTAGCTGTGTTTGAATGATTGAAGGTCATTTGCAGATGCAGCTTTTTGCCATTCACACCACGAGTATTCAGACTTGGATGCATTTCACTCTTGGTGTCAAGATAATCTTCTAAGCCTTAACAATTTGAAGTGTAAGGTAATGACATTTTACAGAAGCTTACCACAATTAGTCACTTACATGTCTAAGGCCCAATTTCTCAAAGTGCGGTTAGTCAACTTGACAGGTAGCTTAACCGAATTTGCGTGTCTCATGCTGTGTGTGGCGCAACCGGAGGAACAGACTTAACCGCTGCTCGAGCACTGGTTAAAGTTAACCGCGAGTTCAGTGCTAATGGAATTATCGATATATTTTATCGTTAAACAAACAGCTGGCTCCAACATTTGATTTGTTTATTTAATTATTTGCTACCACAAAATAATTATGAATAAACGAATTTTTCAACTTCACGCAATGGAAATGGAATTTAAAGAGGCAGAGCAACGAATAAGCAATGCAAGAGAGTACAGAGAGTACTGATCTGGACGATGCCACATTTCTTCAATGATTCAGGTTGACAAAATCTACATGTAAAATTATTTATGCTATGTTGACTTCATTTGCGATTCAATTTGTTGTGACTTGGATTGTTAGCAGGACTTGGCGGCGCTGCATTCTTATGCATGTGGCAACTTCCCACTGCGGCTGGCTTCTGTGTAGTCAGCGTTCATTTGATAAGCCTTGCAGGTAAACAAGAGTCCCCAGATATAGCTTTTGATTCATCGCAATCAAATTTAATAAATTTTTCGCAAAAATATTACTAGCAGCATTTAATAGCATTAAAAAAGCCATAACAAAACAAGAAAGAAAGTCGGTCAAGCCCGACTATAACATACTCTGTAACTGTGAAGTGCTGCCCATCACCGTTGCGACCGGTGCTGCCCATAATTATTTGTTTTCCTTATAACTCCACAACCGTTCATCCGATCCCTACCAATTCTTTGGATCGATTATTAATCCTAATTACTAAATGTGTCCAGAAGGAACGAACCTTCAATCTTTAAAACTGTGGGAGATACGACGTTTTTTCCAATTTGCGGGGGAGGGAGGGGGCGTGGCAAAAATTAAAAATAAACTTCATCTGCCTGCAAGTATAAGAAGCATAAGTCCCATACATGTCAAACCTCTATCTCTTACCATCTCTGAGATCTGTGCGTTCATACGCACAGACAGTCGCACAGACGGACATGGCGTTTGCACAAACTTATTATACTCTATGTACCTTTGGTACAGAGTATAAATACCAAATTTGTTGACCGTGATTGGAGAGGCTGCGTTACTCTCGGTCGGTTGGGCGGGAGGTGGGCTGCTATTTTGCCTGGGGTTCGCGCGTAACAGGCTTCGGCTTGGTGTCGCAAGGGTCACTTAAACGTACTGTGCATTGTACGTCAACGTGCATATAAAAACACATTTTCTTCTGTTCCAGATTAAAAATGTTCAGTTGCGTTTAAGTAGTTCTGTTTACATCACTTTTTATACCCTTGCAGAAGGTATTATAAAATTGTCCGGATGTTTGTAACGCATAGAAGGAAGCATCTCCGACTACATAAAGTATATATATTCTTGATCAGCATGACGAGCTGAGTTGATTTAGCCTTGTCCGTCTGTCCGTTCGTCTGTCCGTCTGTTTCTATGCTTTCTCCTCCGTCAGTTTTAAAGCTATCCTCACCAAACTTTGCACGAAGTCTTTTGGTATAAATACGCTGCACATTTGTCGGAACCGGCCGGATCGGATGACTATAGCATACAGCTGCCATAGGAACGATCGGTCGTAAAACTAGTTTTAGTGAGAAAAACTTTTTATACCCCTGCAGAGGGTATTATAAAATTGTCCGGATGTTTGTAACGCATAGAAAGAAGCATCTCCGACCACATAAAGTATATATATTCTTGATCAGCATGACGAGCTGAGTTGATTTAGCTTTGTCCGTCTGTCCGTCTGTCCTTCTGTCCGTCTGTCCGTCTGTTTCTATGCTATCTCCTCCGTCAGTTTTAAAGCTATCCTCACCAAACTTTGCACGAAGTCTTTTGGTACAAATACGCTGCACATTTGTCGGAACCGGCCGGATCGGATGACTATAGCATATAGCTGCCATAGGAACGATCGGTTGAAAAACTAGTCTTAGGGAGAAAAACTTTTTTGTTTTTAATGGAAACGCCTCCAAAGTCCGTATTTCTTAGTTTACTATCCTTTCCCATGATTTTACTAAGTTTGGTCGAAATCGGATGACTATAACATATAGCTCCCATAGGAACGATCGGTCGAAAAAGAAGTTCTAGTGAGAAAAACTATTTTGTTTTAAATAAGATCGCCTTCAAATTTCGTAATTCACTGTGTATTATGCTTTTCCATGATTTCACCAAGTTTTGTCGAAATCAAACATCTATATAGTATAGATCCCATAGAAAAGTAAGGTCCAGAAAGTAGTCTAAATTAGAAAAACTTTTTAGTCTTCAATGGAAGCTGCAAGAGTATACAAAACTTCGGCCGAGCCGAAGTTAACTTTCCCCTATTTTTAAATATGACATCTCGGAAATGGTCGCCTTGAGCGGCTATGGCGTATTAAGCCCGCATTTTCAGCATTGCAGCATTTTCCATTGTTTTGGTCAACACATCGGCATGAATGGCGGCTATTTCTTGACGGATATTGTTTTTCAGGTCTTCCGGTATCCTTCGCTTGTTCGTTGTAAGCCTTTGATTTCAAATATCCCCACAAAAACCGTCTGGAGGCTTCAAATCTGTTTAAATCACAATTTTTTGACCAGAAAACAATGACTTCAAAAAATCGATTGTAGCGCGGCTTGGGTGCAGTGGAGCGCCATCTTGTTGAAACCAATAGTGCAACATATGCTTTCGACGATCAACTGGCATCAAAAAATTGATTTTCATTTCGCGATAACGCTCCTGATTAAAGGTAACCGTTTGGCCATCTTCATCTTGGAAAAAGAACGGACCAATAACCATTTTTGCACAATCGTCGCACCATAGTGAAGAGGTACCTCTTGAATCTCTTGATGATTTTCAGTGGCTTAAATGCGGCCATTTTGCTTCTTTACTGTTCTGTTCGACGTGAAACGAGCTTCGCATAAAGATCGGATTTAATAGTGGGGTCATAAGAAAACATGAAGGAAAGTAGGTCAAGCCCGACTATAATATCTTTGTACTTCCCAAAGTTTGTGTTAATGTGTGAAGTGCTGCGCATCACCGTTGCGACCGGTGCTGCCCATAATTGTTTGTTTTCCTTATAAGTCGACTATCGTTTATCCGATCTTTACTATTCCTTTGGGGGATCGATAAATAATACTAAATATCTCCAGAAGAATCGAACCTACTACACTATGAAACAATTTTTTGATCCCGGCTTCTAAATAGTTGATCCTTATGTAAAATTTCACGCTGAATTCAAATCTGCTCTCAGATATGTAGAACGGTTTTTGAGATATAGCTAAATTTTCAATTTTAGTGTTTTGAAAAAAAGTAGGTCTACTAAAATGCCATTTTCTCTGTTTTTAGTCCACCGACATGTATAAACTGGAACAAAAAGATAAATAAAGATAACAAAGTTTTTCTTAAAAAACGAGGAAAAAAGGGGGGAAAGTTGTTTTGGGGGGTCAACTACCGTGAGCGAAAACCAATAATATTTTCATATTTTTTTGTGAATATGCAAAAGTTTTGCATTGGTCGCACTAAATATGCAATTTTTAGAGCGAAGCTCTTTAACGGACGGTCGACTACGGGGCAAATCCAGATAACGATGGTCTTTGCGACTTTTGTAACGCTTTTTACTTTGCAAAGTCAGCAGCTCTGATTTTTGCAAGACAGCAATAGCAGTGGTGGAAGACAGTGACCAAAAAGAGTCACTAAAACAGTGACTAAACAGTGACAAAACAGTGACTAAAACAGCGACCAAAACAATGACTAAAACAGTGACCAAAACAGTGAGACCAAAACAGTGACTAAAACAGAGACTAAAACTGTGACCAAACAGTGACTATTCATCGATAGTAGCAAACTTAGCTTGAAAGTTGTAATGTTACACCAAGGCAACAGCCTTCCATTCCATTGGCACATGCCGTAAACATGAAGGAGTCTTACGAGTCAATGTCTAAATTGCTCGCTCTTGTCAAATACGAAAAGCACCAGTGGAAAATCTGTGCCGATCTGAAAGTCGTAGCAATGGTAACAGGCTTGCAACAAGGATGGACAAAGCATTGCTGTTTTTTGTGCAGATAAGACAGCCGAGATCGCAGTGAACATTACTTGCATAAAGACGGGGATGGAAGGGCCAATTTTGTAGTCGGAGAAGATAAAGTAAAATTTCCGCCCCTAGTTCAAAAGGACAAAATTATTCTCCCTTCGTTGCATATTAAGCTTGGTCTCTACAAGAACTTCGTTTAAGCTCTCCATAAAAATGGAAATTTTGCGGCATTAAAACGACGATTCCCACAACTTTCTGACGCCAAAATCAAAGATGGCGTATTTGTGGGTTCGCAAATCAAAAAGCTAATGAGCGACATAGAATTTTACTCGGAATTATCAGCAGACGAGGCAAAAGCATGGGAATCATTTTGCGCTGTAGTGTCTAGTTTTCTCGGAATCAAAAGAAGTGAGGACTACAAAGAAATTGTTATTGATATATTGGAAAACTACAAAAAAAATTGGTATAATCTCAGTCTGTTTTTCATCGAGTTTTTATATAATATTTACCAATTTTATTTCTTTTTATTTTTTAATGGTGTAAATATGTCCTTAAAAATTCACTTTTTGCACTCCCATTTGGATTTTTTCCCGGACAACCTAGGCGACGAAAGCGACGAGCATGGCGAACGCTTCCATCAGCAAATGCAGCAGATGGAGTTTCCCTACCAAGGCAAGTGGGATCCGGCAATGATGGGAGACTATTGCTGGTTCTTGTTGCGAGAAACACACAGTCTGCACAAGAAACAAAAGCGGTCTACATCATTTGAGTACTTTTATCCAACCTTGAACTGCAATAAAAACTCATAATGCTCAACGTTTATTCTTATTTGGCTTGCTAAGATGTGGTTTTTATACTGAAAAAACTAGCAAAAACTCGATATTTGTTACATATCAATGTCAGAGGTTCCTCTCTGATGTGCCTTTGTTTTGTTAAGATACTCCTATGTGACTTATTAAACAAAAAGCGCAGAGTTATGGGTTGGAGAGCATGCAAAACAACAATTAATAATACTCTCAAGAGGAGGTATGTTTACTTAATTGTGAATGTAGCGTTTATTTTTCATCCGATTTCGATGACCAAGGGCAAAAAATGTTCGTAAGAGACCCAATTCTGTTAATATTTGAGACCTGAGCAATTTTTATGGTAAGATTGAAAAAACTTAATGAAAGGCTACAAAAAATTAAAAATTATCAAAATTTTTTCAAAAATCCTTTGAAGTGCCATAACTTCGTCATATATGATTGGATTTTAAGCAACTGTCGTTTTTTTAAGGATTAATTTTATTATCTTTAATTTTTGTTCCAGTTTATACATATCGGTTGACTAAAACCAGAGAAAATGGCATTTTAGTTGACCTACCTCTTCATAAAAAGCAAAAAAATTGCAAATTTAGCGATATCTCAAAAACCGTTCTAGTTTGGACATATCTGAGAGCGGATTTGAATTCAGCGTGAAATTTTACATTAGAATCAATTGCTAAAAGTGCCGGATACAAAAACTTTTGAAATTTTGAGACATATCTATAAAACTATGGAAGAAGTGACGTTTTTTCCAGTTATAATATACTTGATCTGCCTGCAAGTTTAAGAAAAAGCGTGGAATTTTGAATTGATTTTACATGTCAAGGCTGTTGATCTCAGTATCGAAAATGTGTATGAAAAAGTGATTTTCAGACTGATACATTTGTTCTGATCAATGAGCTAAGAAGAGCCTTACCAGAAAAATTCGAGGGTTCATTATTATCAATAATTTTGAATAACAATAGCAGAGCTATTGTGACATATATCAATAGGAACGATCAGATTTTGTTTAGTCAGTTGGGGCCGTCCATGCATTCATTCCAGATTTTAGCTGTTGCGCAGTGTACACGCGCCGCCATCAGACTGCATTTGGAAATTCTCACGAAATCAGATCGTCACAATCGCTGTCTATGCTTCCAAATGAAAATATGTAAATGTATTTAACTAATTCAACTAAATTGTTTACAAACCAAATCTTTCACTTGAACTTGCAGTCGACTCGACGCGTAAATATAAATAAATATGTCGCTAGTGCACTGGTTTAATCAGTTTAAGCGGCGACTTTCTTTCGTAAAGATGCTTCCGCTAGCAGTCAAAGGCATTTTTGTGGTCGTTATGATCTATCTGGCTGACTGGTACTACAATGAGACAGTCAACCAGGATAGCGACGAAAGCTTTGAAAGAATCAGAACCACACCAAGGACGACAACCATTAAAATAACAACTACAACACAGCGACCGTTTAGGCCCTGCGGTCCTTCCATGTCATGTGTGCCCTATCAACGATGTAATTCTAAGCGTGGGACTTCGTTGCAACGCATAGACTACAATGACACGGAGAAACAATGCGGCTACATGGAGCGTTGCTGTCATAAAAGATGGATACTGGCGGAAAACAAGGACTTAGTGGAAGCTCCACTTATATATCAGCCCGCAAACTGCAGTTTCTCAAGTTACGAAATGGATCCAGATCTTGAATACGCCCAACAGCTTACACTACCCTGGACAGTGGCGATCCTGGAGGACGACAATTACATCTGTGCTGGTGCTCTGATCAGCTCAAGGCTAATACTTAGCGAAAGCAGTTGTTTTCTCTTGGCCTTCTTTAATATACCCGTGTATGCCATAGCAGGAGAATTTGGTTCTAATCTCGAACAAGTCAAAGCGCAAAGACGACGCGTTGCTCGTAGAATTAGCCAGGATGGACAACGAATATTGTTTGATCCTGGAGTTACGCTGCTCGTCGTGGATCGACCTTTCCAGTTAAATGCCCATGTCCAGCCCATATGCCTGCCATCCCCAACGGAATCGAATGCTCCAACAACTTATGGTCACTGTCTTACCACCGCCTACCCACTTCGAGATTATACTAGTATGGGTCTACAACATTCTAGTAAATATGGCCTAGAGCATCGCCGACGTTTTTACGTGCAGCAGTTTAATGATTCCAAGTGCAATAGTATGCCATTATTAGTGTTGATTAAAGGGAAGAATGATAAAATACTGCCGAGTTATAGGTGTATGGGACGGGAGGAACCTGGCTTGTGCTTTATGGATGCGGGAGCTCCAATTGTATGTGAAGTGGGTGCACCGGGTAGTTTGATTTATCGTCTGGTGGGCTTGGGCCAAAAGACTATGTCGTGCTCTGGCATTGGTACGCGAAACCTCGTAATTAATGTGTCGCATTTTACTAACTGGATTGTTCAGCAAATGCAGCTTTTGGCCAAGTGAATAAGAATGTAAATAAGAAAATATTATAGATATTATGGCAAAATATTTATTTAGAGTAATAAAATAAGATATAATGGTACTATTAGCATTTAAAGAACAAAAAACTTCTTCAACATTTCGTGTTTGAATAACGTCTGACTTTCTGCATTTTCTGGAGTTGTCGTTGACATTTTGTCTGATCACTTGGCCACAAGGCAATTTCTAGTGAGTATTCTAGCGTATAATCTACGGTCCTTGCGGACCATTTAAATGTAATGTCCTAACTTATTGTCTACTTCCTCGATTCGATCAACCGTTAACCCGACGCCATTTTTAGTCAGAGCGCTCACCGAATCGCCAATTTCGCCTAAATTTGGAGAAAGTGATCATTATTTTTAGAAATTTTCCGTAGAATAGACGTAATTTTCTTTATAATAAACTCGAATTAGAAAGAAATGTGATCAAAAAAGTTAAGTACAACTCTTGGCTAAGTGGCTAAATTGGGTACTTTTCAACTCCACTCAACCACCGTACAGAATCATATAAGTAGAATCTAATAGCCTATTTCCACTATGATCACATATTTCGATATGCACATATTTTTTTCTGAGCGTTTCCATATGATATGTACATATTACATATTTTACAGATTCGTAAACATGTGAATGGCAGCTGACAATTTAAATTTGAGTTATTATGCACTACATCTTTGCACTAAGTTCTATGGAGCTCAAAACAATAAATGCAGTTGCATTTGGTATGAGACATTATTTTATAATTATTGCTTAAGTACTTTCTCTAATAAAAGTGTCAAAAGACAAACAAATTACAAGTTTGATTTGTGTTTGCCAAATAAAATTAAAGAAGAAATTCCTAAAGACTCAACATCAAACAAAATAAAACAATATACTAGCTTCTATGCTTTTCTTAACATTTTCTTTTATAGTTTGAACATACTAGACTAAAATTCTATAGTGGCATTCTCCATGCGCTCCTTAATCTCCAAGCGAGCAGTTGCTTGTCGGTCAAGTACCTCCTCTGTACTCTGTTGTGGCAGCCACCATAGCCTTTACAAACGGTGTCATCTCGGCCTGGTCCAGTTTTCGTTGCTACAGGCAAACTGAGTTCCCATGTGAGGCCAGTAAGCCACACGAGTCACTTTACCTCAACACACTGTTTGAGAAAGAGGATGATGGCTGCGCTGACTTTACGGCTCTCATTTTGATAGAGCACCGTCTGAAACACCTTGCGTTTTTAGTTCAGGCCTGTATAAAAAAATTCCTACTTATCTCGTATTTGCTTGTATTTGCGCTTTAAATGTCTAATTTTTTTGCGAACGTCTTTCCATTCAATTAATTTGGCAACCATCCTTCCAAATAAATTGGTGTCCTGCGACAAAATTCTTCTCCCACAGATCCATGAGCATGACTTTATGGAGTCCTTCCAAGACACTGATTTACGTTTTGGAGCCATTTGAAATCAAATTTATTAATATTAAGAATAATATTATGAAACTATCCCTTACCTTCAATAATCATTTCAAATAAATTTTAAGCCAGGGTTGACTTTTTGTGACATCGATAACATCAGGGTTGATTTTTTTGTGACATTAATACCAAATAATCTAGTATTTTCTTTTACAACACTGTTAAATCTCGTGGCGAATGGACACATATATTAAATATGTACATTTTTTTTCTATGGAAAAAATGTTGCATATTTTTCGGTATGTGATAAAATGTGACAATATGTACATATTTGCTATAGTGGAAATAGGCTATAAGACGTTAGGCAGCAACCGTGTGCGACGGTGTCTTGTGAGAAGAGGCAATTCCATTTATATTTAGTGCAAGAGGAACCGAGTTCATTTCACAGGTAATGTGGGACTACAAATGTTTATAATTTTCTTTGATTTTCAGAATACTTAAATCGACAAAGTGGGAGGGGTGTTCCGTTAATGCTGTATTGTGATATAACATTTCCTATGGATGGGATGGATATTTAAGGTGAATCGGCTTAGTTTCTAAAATGTGCATTAGAACGCACTTTTTTGTATGAAAAATTTAAGTTCATACCTGCGCCCCTTCATTCGCTACACCCATACAATTTTTTTCTTAGATTTCAGAAAATCTAGACATAAAATGGTTTTGCCCTTAATTTAAGAAAAATTTTCAAAATTGGTGAAATTTTTGACCTGAATTTTAAAAACTAACCATTAAAATCGTGTGGCCGGCTCAGCTGCTAGTGTGCTCGAAACATCTAATGAAAAGTTTTTTCTTTGAACAAACTTTACACCCTGTCATCCCTCTCTGCTGTTGGCGCCAGCTTTGTAGTAATTAGCCATGCAAAAGCTTCTCAAACTGCCGTTCGGATCCGGCATTAAACTGTAGGTTCCTTTCTCTAGTGCGAAAATTAGAAGCGCACAAGCCACGTTGCCGGGTGGCTCAGCGGCTAGTGTGCGCGACCGCGGTGCAAGAGCAAGTGGTGGGTTCGATCCCGCCTCGGAACATCTAATGAAAAGTTTTTTCTTTGAATAAACTTTACACCCGGCCACACCTCTTTGCTGTTGGCGCCAGCTTTGTAGTAATTAGCCATGAAAAGCTTCTCAAACTGCCGTTCAGATTCGGCGTCAAACTGTAGGTCCCTTTCTCTTGTGCTAAAATTAGAAGCGCACGAGAGCCAACTATGCCCTTTGGGGCTGTGTCAACTTGGCAAGCCTTGGGGCTGTGTTAACCTTACAAGCCATTTTACTTTTACTTACAAGCCAAGAGATTGAGAGAGACTCGGCTTTGGCCCTTTGGGGCTGTGTCAAGCCATTTTACATTTTTACAATTATCTATACATCTATATAAAAGTGAAAGTATGTTTGTATGTTTGTATATTTGTATGTTTGTATGTTTGTCCCTTATGGGCGTCTAAACCGCTGAACCGATCTTCACGAATTTTTCACAGTAAGTTCATGTCGATCAGGAAAGTGTCATAGGCTATGTCTCATGTCTGTGAAATGGTCCAAAAACAGCCCGTTCATCCGATTGCAATGAAAATATGGGAATGGTTGAACGCTTGCCCCGAAAGGTTTCTAAGTTGAAAAAATTAGCGAAAAACGGTGTAAAAACCGCGAAAATTGCAAAATTTAAGTTCTCGCAAAAACTTTGGGAAATTGATCGACGCTTGCCCAGGAAGGTTTCCAAGTAGAAGAAACCGTGAAATTTGCAAAATGTTCGTTTGTTATAAAACTTTGGAGGATTCTGATTTCAAGAAATGGGCGGAAAAGAGTCCAAAAACCTCGATAATTCAAAAACTATACCGTTCATCCGATTGCGATGAAATTTTGGTCAATAGTTAGACGCTTGGCCGCGAAAGTTATGAAGGTCCAAAAATCTCGAAATTCGCAAAATTATACCGTTCAATCGATTGCAATCAAACTTTGGGGAATGAATTGAAAGCTTGCTCGGCAAGGTTTCTAAGTTAAAGAAATTTGCAGAAAATTGTCCAAAAACCGCGAAAGTTAAAAAATTTGCGGTTTCGGTAAATCTTTGGATAGTGGTTCGACGCTTGCCCGGAAAGGTTTCTAAGGTCCAAAAATCGCGAAATTTGCAAAATAGCCTTATGAGTATTTATGAAAGCGCTTAGTGCTTATATTACAATGCCGGCGCTGGTAAATGGAAGCAGTAGATTACACGGTCCAAAATATAGCGAATATTTTAAAATTTTTGATTTGAGCCTGGATTATTGTGAAAATTTGATAGACGGCAATTGTAGACGGGTAAATAGAAAGTATTAACCAAACGAATTTTAGATTATCATGAAGACGTGTTTATAGAGAAAAAGATGGAACGGCCTGCACTAGATTAAATATAATCGCTCTCTTTAGAATCATAAGAACCCGGGCGACGCCGGGTTTTTCAGCTAGTTTAATATAAAGCCCTAAAATTGGGAAAAAAATTTATAAAAAATAAGAAAAACAATGCACTCCCCTGTAGTTCAGCTGCACCGGTGCGCCATTAACGAATTCTATAACTCTTCGTAGTGAGCACTCGCCACCAGACCAACCACCAGCCAAGTATTTGCCTAACGAATTTTATATTGGAATGTCCGGAAAGCGTACCAATCGGTACGACCCTGCATTACCAGTCGCTAGTATGGTGATGGGTACACACATTAGTTTACGTACTAGACTAGCGCTGTGATGCATTACGTGTCGTTAACGACGCGACTAGCGCTCAGTGATGCATCAGGTCGTTAGGCCTGGTAGTGCCTTGACACCAGCTAAACTACAGGGTGGTCTTAACCTAAAAACAAGAAAATAATTTTCTAAATTTTAGAAAAGATGCTTGCAGTAACGAGAATCGCAAATTTTCTACGCATTCTTCGTTAAAGTCAATGAGAATGTGTGTGATGCGCTTTGTGGAATGTCGAATGCGAAAAAGAAATTAGTTGTGCGTTAACTTTGGCAATGAGGCTTCGAGATGGGCTAATAAATTTATGTCCATTCTATTTTGATATTTTTTACGAAAAACCGAGTCTGAGCCCTAATTGCATTGTAAAATAAATCGTTTTAAAATCCACAAAACTAAAAAAAAACAAGTAAGGGAGCTGCAGTCGAGTGCCCCGACTACAAAATACCCTGTTCCCTTGATTTCGTGTGTTTTTTCTATACATACACACACACTCGCACATACACACACTCCAACATACACACACACGCATGGCATGCGGCCGCTCTCCATAACTGACAACGCAAGACCCCCCTCTCTCCCACAAGCAAAATTGATTCGTATATAACTTCGGTGTTTATTGACCGATCTTAGTGATCTTTTTAGAATAGATAGATATTGGGCCTTACTTGATTTATGTTAAGTTTGGTAGGTCTATCTAAAAAATTGTGGCTGTGACAGTTTTTTGCGCTTAAAGGGGGGAGGGGGAGGAATTTTCCACCTATATGCAAAACTACCTACATGCAAAAATTTTTGGGTCTAGCTCTAATAGTCTCTGAGAAACACGCGTTCATACGGACAGACGGACAGACGGACGGACAGGGCTAAATCGACTCGGCTGTTGATGCTGATCAAGAATATATATACTTTATAGGGTCGCAAATGCTTCCTTCTATCTGTTACATACTTTTGCACAACTTCATGATCCCCCTTTTCCCATTTTCAATGGGAACAGGGTATAAAAACACTCCCACCCCCACCCCCTCCCTTGTTTCTATTTTTATACCCTTGCAGAGGGTATTATAAAATTGTCCGGATGTTTGTAACGCATAGAAGGAAGCATCTCCGACCACATAAAGTATATATATTCTTGATCAGCACGACGAGCTGAGTTGATTTAGCCTTGTCCGTCTGTCCGTCTGTCCGTCTGTTTCTATGCTATCTCCTCCGTCAGTTTTAAAGCTATCCTCACCAAACTTTGAACAAAGTCTTTTGGTACAAATACGCTGCACATTTGTCGGAACCGGCCGGATCGGATGACTATAGCATATAGCTGCCATAGGAACGATCGGTTGAAAAACAAGTCTTAAAGAGAAAAACTTTTTTGTTTTTAATGGAAACGCCTCCAAAGTACGTATTTCTTAGTTTACTATCCTTTCCCATGATTTCACTAAGTTTGGTCGAAATCGGATGACTATAGCATATAGCTGCCATAGGAACGATCGGTCGAAAAACTAGTTCTAGTGAGAAAAACTTTTTGTTTTTAGTGGAAACGTCCTTATCATTGGCATACACTTAATCTATATACTTTTACACAATTCTATAAAGATTGGTCGAAATCGGATGACTATAGCATATAGCTCCCATAGGAACGATCGGTCGAAAAACTAGTTCTAGAGAGAAAAACTTTTTTGTTTTTAATGAAAACGTCCTTATCATTGGCATACACTTATTTTATTTACTTTGGACACATTTCTACAAAGATTGGTCAAAATCGGATGACTATAGCATATAGCTGCAGTATGAATGATCGGTCGAAAAAGAAGTTCAAGTTAGAAAAACTTTTTGTCTTAAATGACATCGCCTCCAAATTTCGCAAATTAACAGTGTATTATGCCTTTCCATGATTTCACCAAGTTTAATAGAAATCAGACATCTTTATAGTATAAATCCCATAGAAAAGTTATGTCCAAAAAGTAGTCTTAGAAAAACTTTTTTGTTATCAATGGAAGCTGCAAGGGTATACAAAACTTCGGCCGAGCCGAAGTTAACTTTCCCCTATTTTTTTTTTGTGAAAATGCTTTCTGTATTTGACAAATTTTTTTCTAAATTTTATTACCACAAAATCATTATTTGAAGAAAAGAAAAGTTGTATTTCTTATGAAAGCCTTTTATAACAAGTAAGAAAGTCGGTCAAGCCCGACTATAACACACTCTGTACCTGTGAAGTCCTGCCCATCACCGTTGCGACCTGTAATACCCATAATTGTTTGTTTTCCTTATAACTCGACAACCGCTCATCCGATCTTTACCATTCGTTTGGCGGATCGATAAATAATCCTGATTAATAAATATGTCCAGAAGAAACGAACCTTCTATCTAACTTTGAGAGACATGACGTTTTTTTAATTTGCGGGGACGAGAGGGGGCGTGGCAAAGATTGAAAATAAACTTGATCTGCCTGCAGGTAAGGTCCATATCAAAATTATAAGACAACTTGTATTTTGAATATAATTTTCGAGATATATTAACGTATTGCATAAACCCTTCGCTCACCCATATTAAAACGATGTAGACAAACGATTCAACTCAAATTTATTTTTTGTTCCAACTGTTATAGTGATTGTTTTTGGCAAAATACAAAATAAGTGGCATTTTCAACTTTATCAAAATGATAAGACACTTATAGTTTTAACACTTAAAGTCTATAGAAATGAAAAGAAATAACATTTAAACTAATTTTAATATTCTATTTTGCGTGAAACGGCTTTCTATATTTGAGAAATTTTTTTTCTAAATTTGATTAACACATAACCCTTATTTCAAAAAAAAATAAAGTTGTTTTTTGTTGTTAAAAGCCTTCTAAAATTAAAGTAAGTTAACCCTAGGCGCAAAAATAAGGGCGATTTTCTTAATTTTAGGGTGATTCTGGCATTTTTTAGAAAGAAATTTTTCTGGGTGTATGTAAGCAAATAGCACTACGAGTAAAGGGTATAAAAATGGATTTAAAGACCAAAAACTAAGTCAAAAATATATTTGAGAGCTTCGTGGAGTACTAACAAGTGTGGCTGATCAAAGCGGCCAATTTGCAACTCATTTTTTGTGACTTGAACAATAAAATGCATTTGAATGCTAGCCGGCACCTGCTCAATCTATAACGCAGAAATCTTTTCGATATCCAGGGAGATGCTTAGATATGGCTAGTTTGCCATTTCCCCAATATAATAAGGCGTTCACATCCGAACGTCTAACTCCGCAGCCTACACATCAGTGCTGCCAGAAGCAAAAATTGCTAGATTTTGGGAAAGAAGTTGCTTAAAATTGCTAAAAATTGACAAAAAAAATAGCTAAGCCATTAAAATTGTTTGTTTTTAAAAAATAAATGTATTTTATGGAGAGTACTGAGATCGATCGAATTTACCTTCAAGAAATTTACTAGATATTCCTTTTTCGCGTGAAGGAGGCCCAAAACAATACGCTTCGACCTTAGAAGGCACACCACCCACAACAGCCGAGCCTGCTCTTGTGACAATTTTTAAAATACTTTTGTGTATTGCTTTGTTTCTGAGTACAAAAGTTTACAAAAAAAAGTCTACTTTTTACCCAGAGAAGATAGCAAACGTTTCTAAAGTATTTTCGGGCAATTTTTTTGAGTTCAGCGACGAAAAGCACATCAGAAACGTTCGCTATCTTCTCTGGTTAAAAAGTTTACTTTTTTTTGAAAACTTGGGGTATCGAACAACAAAATCAGGCAAAGAAATTGTTTTAAATGTTTTTATATGTAATTTGACAGCCAAATTCCTTAACTCGAACGTTCTCAGTACTTCACCTTTAAGAAAAAAGAAATCAAAATTAAAAATAGGGGAAAGTTAACTTCGGCTCGGCCGAAGTTTTGTATACCCTTGCAGCTTCCATTGAAAACAAAAAAGTTTTTCAAAGACTACTTTTTGGATATTACTATTACTATACGCTATGGTCATCCGATTTCGACCAAACTTTGTAGAATTGTGTAAAACTATATAAATTAAGTGTATGCCAATGATAAGGACGTTTTCATTAAAAACATAAAAGTTTTTCTAACCAGAACTAGTTTTTCGACCGATCGTTTTTATGGGAGCTATATGCTATAGTCATCCGATTTCGACCAAACTTTGTAGAATTGTGTAAAAGTATATAAATTAAGTGTATGCCAATGATAAAGACTTTTTCATTAAAAACAAAAAAGTTTTTCTCACTAGAACTAGTTTTTCGACCGATCGTTCCTATGGCAGCTATATGCTATAGTCAACCGATTTCGACCAAACTTACTGAAATTATGGGAAAGGATAATAAACTAAGAAATACGTACTTTGGAGGCGTTTTCATTAAAAACAAAAAAGTTTTTCTCACTAAGACTAGTTTTTCAACCGATCGTTCCTATGGCAGCTATTTGCTATAGTCATCCGATCCGGCCGGTTCCGACAAATGTGCAGCGTATTTGTACCAAAAGAATTCGTGCAAAGTTTGGTGAGGATAGCTTTAAAACTGACGGAGGTGATAGCATAGAAACAGACGGACAGACGAACAGACGGACAAGGCTAAATCAACTCAGCTCGTCGTGCTGATCAAGAATATATATTCTTTATGTGGTCGAAGATGCTTCCTTCTATGCGTTACAAACATCCGGACAATTTTATAATACCCTCTGCAAGGTTATAAAAATACTTAAGCTAAAAAAGAAACACATAAGATATCTTAACCTTTAACAATTATTTAAAGAATATTTATAATTCTATCTAGTTCGTCAGTTCACTTTCATCAGTGTACTTCTCTTTGCCATTTCAGTCATTTTTGTCAAGTACTCATAAGGTAGAGCATAACTATAGCAACAAATTATGCAATCCTTGCGAATACACTGCATTAACTCCTCATCTTGCATCATGAAAATTTTGATTATACATTTTTGGCATCTTTACTCAATCATAAAAAAACCGCATAAGAGTGCGCCAACTCTTTCAAGTAGTTTATAAAATCGAACCACCGAGTTAAATCTAAGTTCCGGTAACTTTGTGAACCAGTAAGAAGCGTAATTTGGGCAGTCAATTGCAAAAAGGTAAAAAAAATGGAAAGAATGCTAAAGAGAAATAAAATTGATATTTTTGTAATAAAGTTGCTAAAATTGCTAAAGAAAAATTAAAAATTTCTAGATTTGTGGCTAAAAAAGAAAAGAAGAAGCTAAAAATAAAGTTGCAAATTTTTTAAAAGTTGCTAGATCTAGCAACTAAATTGCTAAAGTGGCAGCACTGCTACACAGGCCATTAGCCTAAAAAGAGGTCTCTGGTTCATCACTGCATATGAGTTTTTAATAGTTCCTTTAAGTTTGTGCAAAAGTATGAACAACACGAAGAAAGCATCTCCGACCCTATAAAGTATATATATTCTTGATCAGCATCAACAGCCGTCAATTTAGCCATATCCGTCTGTTTGTCTGTTCGTATGAACGCATAGATCTCAGAGATGGTTTGATAGAGGTTTGAAGTCTGTGGGACAAAATCTTCTTATACTTGCAGGCAGATTAAGTTTATTTTCAATTTTCGCCACGCCCCCTCCCGCCCCGAAAATTAGAAAAAACGTTATATCTCCACTTCTATAGACAGAAGGTTCGAACCTTCTGGCCAAATTTTGAAATCAAGATTATTTATCGATCCGCCTAAGGGTAAAGAAGGGATGAACGGTTGTCGAGCTATAAGGAAAACAAACATTTATGGGCAGCACCGGTCGCACGGTGATGGGCAGCACTTCACAGGTACAGAGTATGTTATAGTCGGGCTTGACCGACTTTCTTTCTTGTTTAAATTAGCTATTGTTAAGATAACTTAAACGAAACTATGACAAAAAATTAAAAATTAATTAGATGATATATTGTGGTGCCTTTTCCAAATATTGTGAGGTTATTTTTCCCCTTTTCCCCTTTATCTTTGTTCAACTGCACCCTTTCTGAGAAATATCATTGGTATCACTGCTTGAGATCAAAAAAAGTATTTATTTATTGTAATTCAATCCACAAGTATTTAGGTATTCAAAGTTTTTGGATATCTTACACCATGTACTGTCGTATGTCCAGATCTCGTTCTCTCAACTTTTGATCTATCCATTGTCGGTAGAACTTTATATTTGTGTAAATACCCAATAATTGAGGTCCATCGCAACGTCCAGCTCTGGCCAGCAGACCAGCTAGAGCAAAACGATCCTCTCCTCCTGGAAGCGGACACATCAATGGCACACCACTCATTCCCATATCTCCGCACACAAAATCACCTTTATCACCGCCGGCACACAGTAATGTGTCATTCGATGCATAACGACGACCCAAAATAGCCAGACGCAACTTCGCCCTACACTGATCTTGAGGTAAGGCATAGAGAGTCCAACGTTTGGGTAAAATCTCAGCATTACCGAAATCTCGTTGTTGCCAACCCGCTGCATAGCACTGAGTGTAGTTGTAGACCATTTGCGGTGGAGGCAAGCAGATAAGCTGAACATGTGGAGCCATTTCAAAAGGCTGTTCCACAAATAGGACCGCTAGATTGTGCGCCACCTGAGGTGTTTTGGTATAGTTGGGATGCACCAGCAACTCCGAAACTAATCGAGTTTGATGGTCCAAAGGTTCAAGTTCCACGGCTACATCCCATTCGCCAGCCACCAAACGTAGATTTGGTGCTGTCTCCTGGCTTACACAATGAGCGGCGGTAAGCACTGCGACTGGAGTGATAAGGGCACCACTGCATATATATCCCTGACTACCAAAGATGGCCACTAGCCAAGGAAATTCTCCAAATTTGGCCTCCTGTTGCTTGTAGCCCAATGGGCGAAGGTAGTACCAGAGATCTTGCCGCCCACCGCAAGCTAGAAAGTTGACCGTCAAGTTATTGGGTGGCGGGGAGGAGAGCTATCAAATAATTAAGAAAAACTAAAGTTTCTGCGATTTCCAAAAAAAAAAATTACTCACCGTTTCATTGATATTACAGCATTTTTCCATATAATGACAATTCTGCTCATCCACCAAAGTTCGACTTCGATCTGGATAGAAGTGACCTTCAACCATTAATCCCTCTTGGCATTGTTCATAGGGCACACATTGTCTATCCTCGCCACAGGACTTGTTAGCCACTAGAGCGGCAATATTACCTAGTAGGAAGACCTTCAGCACAACGAGTATCCACCTCATGCCGTTGCTTTGGGAGTAATGCACTTGAACTTGAACCGTGCTCAGCAGTGCCAGAAGCTTTTATACATAGATCCAAACAAAATATACGGCTACTTGATTGGTTTAAATATAACTTGAGACATGTTCTAAAAATAGCTTGGCAATGAAAGGCCAGACCAAAAAAAGAACCTGAATCTGGGGGTCTAAGCAATCGCAATCATTTAAATCAGCTTCTCATGGCACTTTGTGCAAATCTCATCAATTGTGTGTTTATTCACTTTTCAAAAATTAAGAGTGCAGGCTATTTGAAGAATGCTAGGGACCGTGCGAAATTTATCATTAGTGAAAAGGTTTATTCTAAACAATCTTTTACAATGTTGAAAAGTTGTTCCTCTGTGTTCTTCTCTCTACATTAAATTGTGGATAGGTTGTGCACCCTGTTCCCTGTTTTTTTTTAATTCCAAGTGCACGGAATTCCATCTTGAGAATTACAAGCAGTCTCATTTAAGCGATATGCCACAATTGTATTGGTAAATACTTTTAGGTTGATGCTAGATTCATTTCAAATTAAGAATTATTTAAGCCACTTAGCAGTTGGCGTCTGCGATGGCGCAACTGGTTGAGACGGCACTCCAATCTTGATAAAAAATTGAAAATAAACTTGACCTGCCTGCAAGTATAAGAAACATATGTCCCATACATGTCAAACCTCTATCTCTTACCATCTCTGAGATCTGTTTGTTCATACGGGCAGACAGACAGAAAGACAGACGGACATGGCTAGATCGACTCGGCTGTTGATGCTGACTAAGAATATATATACTTTATGGGGTTGGAGCTGCTTCCTTCTGCCTGATAAATACTTTTGCACAAATTAATATTTTCTGTGTTCCTCTGGTACAGAGTATAAAAAGTTAGTTTCTTGTTTCGGAGGAAAATCATCTGTATAAAAATGTGTTTATTTTTTTAAAAAGCTTATATCGGCAACAATGCTTCAAAACTATCAGAAAGAGTCAGTGTTAGGTTTTGTTTTATAATTTCAAAAGTTTCTGTACCATTGTACTAAAGCTGTTCATTAGGGGGGGTCGACACAATTTGAAAAAAAAGTTCTGTCTTCCACGGTTTTGTAGATAGATGGTTTGGACCTTTTCGAACATTTAGTAATCAGTATAATGTATCGATCCGCCGAAGGAATTATGAAGTTCGGAAGAACGATGGTCGAGTTATAAATGGCTTGTCAAGTTAACACAGCCCCAAAGGGCCAAAGCCGAGCTTCTCTCAATATCTTGGCTTGTGCGCTTCAAATTTTCACACAAAAGAAAGGGACCTACAGTTTAACGCCGAATCCGAACGGCAGTTTGAGAAGCTTTTCATGGCTAATTACTTCAAAGCTGACGCCAACAGCAAAGAGGTTCGGATGAACGCGCAACTTGTTCTACCCCCTTAAAGCAGCGATTTTCAAGAAGAGCGAGGCCAAAAAGTGAGAGTGTATTGGTGTGCGATATCAAAGCAACAGCCCAGTTTTGAACTGCCCTCAACGACAGCTGGGCAGCGAATGAAGACAAAGAGAGCTCTGCATAAGCTCATATGCCCGATTTCGGCATGCGGTCGGCTCGTGTGCGTGTAAATAGCCGATTGCGCTCGGCCCCTGGGGGCAATGGGTGAACATCTCTGGTTTAAAGCAATCAAAAGGCGCGAACCAGTCCTAATGATTTAAGGCGATTCTTAGCGCATACAGCGATGTAACGATTCTCAAACGATCTCGTAGTTCCTTTTATCTTAAGTTCCCATTCTATTTTTTCCTTAAACGCAAGATATGTGTTCTAGCTTTTTTCGTCTAACTTATTGGACGTGCTAGTAAAGAATTGTGGATCTCAACTGACTTATTGGCGGATTGTCTCCTTATTTGCTTAGCTTGCCTGGAGAACTGCAGAATAACGATTCCCACATCTCCTAACCAAAATAAATACTTCCGCTCGGCTGACCAACACCAATGCGAAGTCAACTGAGTTGACCAAAATTCGTTACAATATCATAGCTCAACTATTTTAAATACACTTTTTATATCCTGTACCCATTAAAAATGTGAAAAGGGGATCATAAAGTTGTGCTAATGTATGTAACAAGGAGAAGGAAACATTTCCGATCCCATAAAGTGGGTATATTCTTGATCAGCGTCAACTGCCGTCTGTCTGTATCAAAGCGTAGATCTCAGAGACTACAAGGGATGGAAAATCTCCCCCTCCCCCTTTTAAAAGCGAAAAGCTGTCGAAGTCACAATTTTTAATTTAGAGCCTTGTGTAGTTAGGCCCAATATCTACCTCTCTGAAAAGTACAATAAAATCGGACAAAAAACACCGAAGTCGGTGCCCTCGACTACAGCTCCCTTTCTTGTTTATGTTGAATATTCTTGCACTCACCAAAAAAAACACCCGAAATCGCTCAAAAATTATGAAATTCGCCTTTAAAAAGGAGTCAAAGGCGATTCACCTTATATATTAGATAAATTAATTCTTATAATAGGGCATGGACATTATAAAATTAAAAAATGTTTACTCTTGCTAGAAAATATTTTCTTATTTGTTGAGAACAATTTTCAAGATTTTAGAAAGGAAATAGTATTTTCTAAGTATTATAAAGGAATGGGAGTGATGGGAATACTTTTTTATGGGATATTTTCTTTCTGTCGGTTCCCTAAAGTCTTCATTCTGAAAAACACATTTAAATTAGCAATCAGTATTTTATGTTCTAACTTTACCTTCTCTGGGACTCGAACTCGGGTCCTCGGGGACACTTCAACACGAAAGGCACGCTAAGTACTCAGGAAGCAGAATATCTCAACTGCCACTTTTATATTTCGAAAGCAGGAAATTTAAGCTTGAGTATTACATGCGGAGTCTTTTTATATTTTCCTAAATTTTATGGCGATTTTCTACATACATTTTTTTATAATTTAGAACGAATTTCTTAAGTATTTTTCTTTACCATTCCTTTGGAGTACAAAAATATTTTAAGGCCAATTTCCAAAAACTAGAAAAATCATTTTCTTGAGTGTGGATCACAGATACAATATTTACAATTTACTGTTGAACAAAAACATTATTTATTGAACTGTACTTAGAATGAAATTATCAGGCATGCTCTGAATTCCACTGCAACTTTTCGAAAACGAAATTGATTCAGTTTCTCGCAACACGAAATCGAAAGCGTTTTACGTTTTAAAAAGTTATGCGTGTTGGCCGGTGAAATGAAAAGTAGTTGACAAGTTACGCACTCGTACATTTTCTTAATTCTGTGATCAATTTGAAACTTATTTATATGCATTGAACATTCTTTAATTAATAATAACTTTTTGATAAAAGTATTGGGAAATTGGCAGCTCCAGCCAAAACTGAAAAGTAAGACGAAAACGTCTGCCTCTCTCATTTCCGCATGTTCCATTTTCAATGGTTTTGCTTGATTCTCTCGTGCCGATCTCGTTTGGCCCGACATATGCCAAAAGTTAAACGTAAGCAATTTCATTCGGAATTGAGAACAGCAAATCCAAACCAAAACGGAATCGCGTTCGGTTTACTTTTCAAAACGTTTGGAATTGAGAACATGCCTGTATATGTTTTCTATTTGTGTTTTTCATGATGGAGAAAATGGCACTAAATGGGGGTTAGCAAGCTGATTCTACTTGCAGGACTCGCTGTTCATTTATAAGCAAGAAATAAAAGTTGTGAAAGAAACTGATTGATGATATTCGATATTTTCATTAGATACAAGAAAGAGTATCTTATTATGCGATCAACGCCCCCACAGCTCTTCAACATTTCTATTATTTCTTCAGATTTGTCGACACCCAACACCTACTTAGTCATACTATAAACACATACGTATCTATTACGAATACATTCGAATGACTCGGAGACGGCATTGCAGGAGGATGGGCTCACATCAGCTGCGAGCTGTTACGTTCAACTTTTGCGTCATATCTTAATGTACAATCGTCGCTTAAGTGCACGTAAATTGAATAAAATTTCGACAAGTTTTAATACACCAGACAAAATGCATACAACAAACATACGACAAGTAGTCGACCTGGCAAATGGGTAGAGTTTTCAGACAGTTCGATAGACACACAACTCAACTGAAGTGCTTTATATACGTACGGACACATATACAAACCAACAGATATAACTGGAAGTACATTTGCTTGAGATTTACGCAACTTAAACAGATTGTCAACAGGAGACGGCGACAGAGTCACGGGAGAAGGCTGGTCTAGGCAAGCTGCTCTGTCCTGTTTCGTCCGTGTGCCTGCGGTAATGTAGGTAAAACTTAATTTTAATAAACACTTGGCCAAAACAGATGTTATCCTCAAGGAAATTGCATGTTTTATTTTGCATTTTCCATTAATATCGAAATTAATGATGTGCTTTTGTTAAACGAATCGGAAGTTCATTTAACCAACAAATTAGGGTGACTGCCGTTTTGATCTTTTACTAAATGAAAAAAAAACACCAGGTATTGTAAAACCATTTTGCAATAAATTTGAAATACGCCGAAACAAAAAAATACAAATGAAATTTGTATGCAAATGAAAATTTGTTGGTTATGTGTTAAAACTGTCGGAGGGAGTAACAATGCAATATAATGGAAAAGATTAATAAGTGTGATAAGCTCTAATTTACATTGAAGCACTTCTATAAACATTTATCAATTCGATTGTTGGTGCATTGATAGGTTCGAGCTGCATTTTTAAGCACAAATCAATAGCAATAATGTGGCTGAAACATGTTTAGTGATGCTTAAACACTAAATCTTAACATTTTTATTATTAAATTATTAATCTACCTGTGCAAAAAGCTTACTGTCTTAAATTGAAAATTTGTATTAGAAACAATCTAATCGAAACTTTGTTGACCTTGCTGTAACATTACGACTAGGGATGTCGGATATTTCAAAAATATCTATATCGATATTTTTGGCGATATTGAAAAAGTATCATTTCAATATATAAATATTTTAGAGTAAAAATATTGATAATATCGATATTTTCGATATTTTCATAAAATGTGTCTCTTTGACTATGTGTCTCTACAATAAGCTGGTTTATTGAGATAACTAAGGTATCATTTGACGCATAAAAAACTACGTTCTAATAAAATGGGTTAAATTAATTTTAATAAGTTTAAGAAAAGATATATATATCTTTGATTAATAAAAATAACTTCTGGAAACTATGTTTTTATATTGATGGAAAAGAAAGCATCTTCTATTAGAAACTCAAAAAGTAATCATACACCCAGAGAAATAATCCGTTTTTAATGTACCGAAAACGTGTCTTTTCGTTCTCAATAGTAGGGTAATACCGTTTTTTCTTGAACTGAGAACGACGGTCTTAATAAAAGAACGCTTTTTTTTGAGACCGATTTTCTAATTTTAAGAACGCTCTGTTCTTGCTTTAAGAACGCTCCGTTCTTGCTTTAAGAACGAATGGGGACTGTTCTCGTAAGTCCAGAAAAAAACAAATTTTAAAACACACATTTTTTCAAAGGTGTGAATTTTTGGTGTATGTATTTTACTCTAGTGGTGGAGAGGATGGAGAGGAGCAGAAGAGAAACACAGCGGCCATATTGGCTCAATTTTATAAATCATAAAAATTTCTGTTTCACTTTACCTTGTCTGGGACTAGAAACTCGGGACCCCGGCAACTGAAAAGACGGAAGATGCACTCGACCACGGTCATCTCGCGTTTCATAGCTGCCTAACAATAATAAAAGAGTTCAGCCTGAATCATTGAGCAGTGGTAAATAAGCATTTTGGCAACGGTCAATCAGCTTGCCTCGTGGCCTAGTGGAGAGGGTATTATTTTCGAGCGCCGTGGTCGTGGGTTTAAATCCCCGTGGTGGCATTTTTTTTTTTTTTATTACTAATTTTTATTTGAGATGTTTTGAACATTTTCAATATTTTTTAAAATGCTGCGTGGTCCGAAAATCCAATATTCCATTTATCTTTTATAAACGGAAAATGAGAACCAAGCCATGACCAAATGTTCATGATTTTAGAACGACATTTTGTTTTCTGTTTAGTTTAACTGATTAATATTTTTATTTAGATACTCAAACTATATCCTTAGCCATGTTTTTGGTAATAATATAACATAGTTCATCACAAACTTTAAATATATTTTGTTGTTAGCGATCATCATCATGTCGGACTCGTCGGTCATTTTTTAAGACCCAAACTGAGAACGAGTTTTCTTAATTTGTTCGTCGATCTAGAAAGTTTGGTATACTTTTAAGAACGTGGTCTTGTTTTAAGAACGGAAAAATCGAGAACGGATTGGGTGTAAAAGTAAGAAAATGCGGCTGCCTTTCAGAACGCCATTTTTTTCTGAGTGTATTATTATGTTTAATACGTTGATTTCAAATGTGATTAAGCTCATTGAATCAGCATAGTCGTAGCATCCACCCTTATAAAATACGTTTTAAGCATGTTTTTGTTCGTCAAAAAAACTCAAGAAACAGTTGATCGCAGCAGTTTGACCGAATGCTGCAGCGCGCTGCAAGCAAAATATCGCTGAAAAAAAATATTTTGATATTATTTTCGACATCCCTAATTACGACTGTAAGACTGTTACATACATTTGCCTTTGGAACAAAGTAAAATAAGTTGTGAATGACAAGTTTCTACCAGATAACTTAAAAACTGGCAGAGCAGACACCGCAGAAACACTGAGCTGGGGTTGCAATCTTCTGGACAAGAGTATAAAAGAAAAAAAAATACTTTTTGAGCACTATATCTCCGATTCGCATAAGATTCAGTAGAGAGAGACCTTATGCTTAGAAAAGCTTGCAAAAAAAATATGAGCTTGATCGGAGCTCCTTTGTACGATTTATAAGCTCTTAATAGTGAAAATGCCTTTTTATACAGACCACATAAAGTATATATGTATATCTTGATCAGCATGACGAGCTGAGTTGATTTAGCCTTGTCCGTCTGTCCGTCCGCCCGTCTGTCTGTTTCTATGCTATCTCCTCCGTCAGTTTTAAAGCTATCCTCACCAAACTTTGCACGAAGTCTTTTGATACATATAGGCTGGATCGGATGACTATAGCATATAGCTGCCATAGGAACGATCGGTCGAAAAACTAGTTCTAGTGAGAAAAACTTTTTTGTTTTTAAAGAACACGTCCTTATCATTGTCATACACGTATTTTATATAATTTTACACGATTCAACAAAGTTAGGTCAAAATCGGATGACTATAGCATATAGCTCCCATAGGAGCGATTGGTCGAAAAACTAGTTCGAGTGAGGAAAACTTTTTTGTTTTTAATAAAAACGTCCTTTTTATTGGCATATTCTTATTTTATATACTTAAACACATTTCTACAAAGTTTTATCAAAATCGGATGACTTTAGCATATAGCTGCAGTATGAATGATCGGTCGAAAAAGAAGTTCTAGTGAGAAAAACTTTTTTGTTTTAAATGGGATCGCCTCCAAATTTTGTAATTAACTGTGTCTTATGCTTTTCCATGATTTTACCAAGTTTAATCGAAATCAGACATCTATATAGGATAGATCCCGTAGAAAAGTAAGGTGCAAAAAGAAGTCTTAGTTTGAAAAACTTTTTTGTTTTCAATGGAAGCTGCAAGGGTATACAAAACTTCGACCGAGCCGAAGTAAACTTTCCCTTTTTAAAGTCAAAAAATTTGAAAACGGAAAAAGCTATATGTACTTTTTTTCAATATTTGGGACTTGAATCCCTTTCTAAGAAAATGTTTTGAAAAAAAATTTTTTAAAATTTTAAAAGATTTTTTTAAAAACAAAGTTTTTTAAGCAAAATTTTTCAATAATTTTCCAAAAAATATATATTAAAGCTGCATTTTTTCCAAAAAATTTGAAGGGTGGAACAAGTTGATCGGGCAATAAAAACCGGACTTATAGCCATTTTTGTTAGGCAATCTATGAATTTTTTTGAAGGAACGAAGCAGTAACAAGAAAAGCACTAGAGAAAAAATCTTAAATAAAACTACATTTTCGGCTTGAGCAAAGTCGCTATTAAGCTGAATTTTTTCTAGGTATTTTTGACTATGCCCTTTCAGAATTTGCCTAGATATCGTAAATCGAAGTCGAAAAAATTCTGAGCTCATCTCACGTTTATATTTTTATGACTTTTATTTTTAAGCTGTTTGAAGCTGCTGTCACATATACTTTCGCAAATTGAAGCTTTAGTGTCCCTTTAATAGCTTTACAAGTTTCCAACCTCGCCTTCAAGTATTCCGCAGACTTTTCGTATTCGCTGGATGGGCAAAAGAAAAGGTCAATGGTTTTGATGAAATCATGACAAAACTTGAAGACAAATTTAATTCGAAAGGCACTTTACGGTAATTTTTTTAAAGCTTAACGCTTATAATAAGATTGAATATGAATAGTACATATCTTTAATTTAGCGATGACAAATGCCGCATATTAACGTTATTGCCGAGTTCTTTGAATGTTTTGCAAGTAAAAGGCAGATTTGGCAGCTCAAATACCCTAATTAATAAATGTTTTGCTTCAAGAGACGAGGAGGGTATTTTGGCAGTTCCCGATGCAAAGCCTAGAAACCAAATATCGTCTGAAGTTACTAAAGTAATAAAAGAATTTTATTTGAGCGACGACTATTCCAGGAAAATGCCTTGCATGAAAGATTTTGTCACTGTCAAAGTAAACGATGGCAAAAAAGAAAGGCTTCAGAAACGGAGCGTTTACTGTAATTTGCGCGAGCTTTTTGAATTGTTCTAAGCCGAATTTCCTAATTTTAAAGTCGGCTTTTCGAAATTTGCTGATTCTCGTCCTGAGCAATGCATTTTGTCTGGAGCATCTAGCACTCATACAGTTTGCGTTTGCATTATCCACTAAAATTTAAAACCTATAATTGAAGGTTATTATTTTAAGTTTTCCATTGCTAATGAAATTATGAAAACTAACTTTATTATTTGCTGTTAGAAGAAAATTTCACGCAATGCACACTGGGCCAGCGGATCGAAATTTTGGCCAAAAGTCCTATTTTTTTGTTTGGGAAACTGGATAAAACGATTGTTGAAAATGAGTTAGAATACTTTTAAATAGCTATTTTATGCCAAAATTTGGAACCTTTTCACAAATTAGTTTTGGAATGGCAGCTTTTCAAAGTTGATTTTTCTAAAGACTGCTCCAAGAAATGGAGATTTAATAGTCGAAACTAGGAAAGAAACAGCTGGCGGTATTTGATTTTATATTTTCGAGTACGAATTTGATTAAAAAAAATGATGAAAAAATTCAGTTCGTATTATTTTTCATAAAAAATGGCAACAATCCTAAATTTTACGGGTTTTTTATCATTTGGCTACTTTGATTTTCGAGTGCCCTGGAGTGCCCTTTGCAGTTCACTCGCGAAATGGCTTATTATTTTCTTTGAATATTGTACAATAGCTGGAGGTAAGCGCTTTTGCGCGGATTTGCTTTGTTTTTCAGAAAATCGAGTTTAAAATGTTGTACCATTTTTCATTTCCAGCCTAAAAGTAGGCAATCTTTTTTAATGATTTTCCAGATTTTCCGGAAAACTGTGAAAATTCGTTATAAAAATTTAGAAAAATATTTCCAAAAAAATAACAAGGCGTCAGAGCTCTAACTTCACGGGCTACATCGTAATTTTAAAATCAAGATGTGATGGAAAATTGGCTGGAACTTGAAAAAAGAATATTTTTTTTTACCATGTGTTAAAAAATTTATTTTATTATTATTTTTACAATACATCGAGAGCCACGCTATTATAGATAGAAAAACTGCTGAGAAGTGTCTAATTAACTGAAAATCCTAGGTGTAGTGAGCAGTCCAAATCAGTATCTGTTTGGGATAATATCTCAAGATCCATTTGACATATCATGACAAATGTTTTTTTTTTATTGAACTACTACTCATATATACCTCTCTGCAAAATTTAGCTTAAGTCCAATTACAAGATTTTTTTAAATTAAAAAACCCAAATGTTGAACAATTTTTGCAACTTTGATTTGGATTATCAATATATTATACAATTTAAAATTTTTTTTTTTAAATTATGTGCGTTAAGTTCAATCTTTTAAGAACATTTCGTAAAAAATTTCAACTTCCTAGCTAGTCTGGTGTAGAAATGCCAGAGTTTTGGCCACTAAATGGAATGTGCGATGGCGATGGTGCGATGGTGAAAGAAATGCTTATAAAGCAATGCTCCAGCAGTTAACATGCCCTACACCAAATGAAAAATTTTTTCAAGGAGTGTGCTCATCTTGTCCTAACCAGAAAAAATTGCAATGTTGCTGATGAAATTACATTTAAACACTGGATCTCCATTGAAAGGTTAATTTTTTTTTCTTTTACTCTTTGATTTTGCATTAGTTTTACATTTTTTGTAATTTCTTAGGTTTAGGTGCACACTGAAAACTTTGATTGAAAGTAAAGAGGTATTTTGTCCTTCTTTAATGGAGAAGCTGGAGAAACTCTTGCTTCAGGACTTTTTTTCCACAGAGCAATCAAAGTACTTCAAAACGGCGACGGAAACCTTAACAGATGGAGTTTTTATAGTGACTATAGACTTCTCGGGAAATTTCGCGTTTGTTGTTCAAGGCTTCCACTGAAATAAAAATCAGGCCACAATTTACCCGAAAGTGATATATTTTCAAAATTCTGAAACACTAAAGGTTGACCACGTATCGTTGATTGGAATTTCCGAATGTTTGGATCATGACACTATAGCCGTTTACATGTTTCAACGGAGACTGATCGCCTTTTTGAAGGAAAAATTCGCTGCAGTGAAAGTAATTAAATATTTTTCTGATAGAGACCCACAGCAGTACAAAAACAAAAAAAAATGTTGTAATCCTGCTAAACCATTTGAAAGATTTTGGAGTTGCAGCAGAGTGACACTTTTTTGCCGCTGCTAATGGAAAAGGTGCCTGTGACGGTGTAGGCGGTAGTCGGAAGCGATTGGCTTGACAATATTGCCTCCAACAGGGAACAAGAAGTGCAACTTTGACGGCCAAACAATTATTTGAATGGGCTAAAGAAAATCTTAAAAACCTTAACGTTTTCTTTTGCCCATCCAGCGAATACGAAGTGTCTGCGGAATACTATAGGGGAAGGTTGAAAACTTGTAAGGCTTTTAAAGGGACAATAAAGCAGCATTTTGTGCCCCCTGCGATTGAAAACTCAGTAAATGTGAAAAATACATGGAAAAACAAGGCAGAAAGTCGGTCAAGCCCGACTATATTATACTCTGTACCAGTTGGGGTCGCCGCTCGCACTAGCTCCTGATTATATTATATAAAATCGGTATGTAGGGAACACCACGAGGAGGCCATTGCAATAGCAATGGGATCGATATATGAATAAAGACCTACGAGTCGACTTGAGTTGTTTAAATACTTATCATTTAAGGTGCTGTTACATACTTTTGCACAAACTTATTATACTCAATGTACCTTTAGTACAGAGTATAATTAGGAGAGAGAGAGGATTGGCACGCGCCGCAGACAAAAAAAACCTTTCCATTTGCCAGAGCTAGAGATGGGCGTACATCGAAAACTACGCGGGACTTCGGAGTGACCAGAATGACTTAACATCATTGTGATTGCTTGATATTATATTAGAATTAAAGAACTAGACTATTTTTATATTATTTGCAATTTAAACATTCCTCGTCTTAGTAGTCAGATGGGTATCGGGCGATATATTTGTCCCGCGACCATCTCTAGTTTCTCTCTCTTAATATTCTGTATGTAGGAAAGGGAAGGGGGAAAATGAGAGCGTCCCAGTTAGCTGCAAGAATCCAATTGGATCTAATGAGCTAGCCATGGCTGTTAGGTTTTGTATAGGATTTCGTTGTTGGAATTAATCAGACAATATATTTGCAGGTTTAATTCATTTAAAAGGTGGAATTTTTGCCAGGGCGGGGTCATCACACCCACAACGATCCAATATGAATCGTTAAATAAAAATTTGTCCTAAAATATTGTTGGCTCATATATACATACATATACATACATATGTATGTGTTTTGCTGCTGCAGGAGCAGCCCAGATATATCGAATTATCGTTGGCTCATATCTTTACTACCGTTCATCCGATCTTTACCATTCCTTTGGCGAATCGATGAATAATCCTGATTACTAAATATGTCCAAAAGAAACGAACCTTTTATATATAAAACTGTGGGAGATACTACGTTTTTTCCAATTTGCGGGGGCGGGAGTGGGCGTGGCTAAAATAAAAAATAAACTTGATCTGCCTGCAGGTATAAGAAGCATAAGTCCCATACATGTCAAACCTCTATCTCTTACCATCTCTGAGATCTGTGCGTTCATACGGACAGACAGACGGACAGACAGACATGGCTATATCGACTCGGCTGTTGATGCTGATCAAGAATATATATACTTTATGGGGTCGGAGATGCTTCCTTCTGGCTGTTACATACTTTTGCACAAACTTATTATACTCTATGTACCTTTGGTACAGAGTATAAAAATTCAGCTTAATAGCGACTTTACTCAAACCGAAAATGTGGTTTTATTTAAGATATTTTCTATAGTACTTTAATGTTAAAAAAAAAAATGTTACTGCTTCGTTTCTTTGAAAAATTTCATAGGTTGCCTTACAAAAATGGCTATAACTCAGGTGTTTATTACCCGATCACCTTTTTTTTTGAGAAAAATTCAGCTTTAACATTTATTTATTGGAAAAATTTTGACAAATTGTAAAGGGTGATTTTTTAAGAGCTATACGAAAGTCTTTCAAAAAAAACACATAAAATTCAGAAAAATGCATGAAATCTTTATTTGAATCGATAGTACGGTCCATATATGGTCCATCCGCTTAGTCCAATTTTGGCATACTCTTTCCAACATTTCGACAGGTATCTCACGAATAAATGCTTCAATGTTGTCTTCCAATGCGTCAATTGAAGCGGGCTTATCTGTATAGACATGAGCTTTAACATAGCCCCACAAAAATTGTCTAAAGGCGTTAAATCGCACGATCTAGGCGGCCAATTGACCGGTCCCGAACGTGAAATAAAATATTCACCGAACTCGCCTGTCAATAAGTCCATTGTTGCGCGTGCTGTGTGGCATGTGGCACCGTCTTCTTGAAACCACATGTCATGCAAGTCAAGCTCTTGCATTTTGGGCAAAAAAAAAATTGGATATCATCTCACGGTAGCGCTCACCATTCATGGTTACGCTACGATTCGCATCATCTTTGAAGAAGTACGGTAGAATGATGCCACCAGCCCATAAACCGCACCAAACTGTGACTTTTTCTGGATGCATTGGTAGCTCTTGCAATGTTTCTGGCTGATATTCACTCCAAAATCGACAATTCTGCTTATTTACGTACCCATTAAGCCAAAAATGAGCTTCGTCGCTGAACACAATTTTTCGGTAAAAAAGTGGATCTTCGGCCAACTTTCCAAGAGCCATTCACCAAAAATTCTACGTTGCGGTAGGTCGTTCGGCATCAATTCTTGCACCAGCTGTATTTTGAAAGGCTTCACACCTAAATCCTTCCGCAAAATTTTCCACGTTGTTGAGTAACAGAGGCCCAATTGCTGCGAACGGCGACGAATCGATAATTGATGGTCATCATTAACACTGGCCGATACAGCTGCGATATTTTCTTCAGTTCGCACTCTACGTAAGCGTGTTGGTGGTTTAATGTCCAATAATGTAAATTTGGTGCGAAATTTAGTCACAATAGCCCGAATAGCCGCTTCAGTGGGTCGATTAAACTGACCATAAAATGGAAGAAGCGCGCGATGAACTTTCTTAACAGAGCACGCATTCTGATAATAAAATTCAAAATTTTGCAAGCGTTGCAACAACGCGTTGTTCGTTTGTAAGACGATTCATGGTTAAATGTTAGACCAAACTGAAGATGTTTGACTGTGAAAAAAACACGAAACTTGCGTGAGCTGTTAAAAACCAGTGTTGCCAAAAAGATAATAGCTAAAAATCTCCCTTTATATTTTGCTAGACCAATTTTTGTAAAAAATACTTGAGTATTTAAAAAATCTTTTAAAATTTTTAAATTTTTTTTTTCAACATTTTTTTTTTGAAAGAGATTTAAGTCCCAAATGTTGAAAAAAAAACATATTTCTAGCTTTTTCCGTTTTCAAAATTTTTGACTTTGAAAAAAAAGCGATTTTACTATTAAAAACTTATAAAACCTACAAAGGAGCTCCGATCAAGCTCAACATCTTTTGGCAAGCTTTTCTAAGCGTAAGGTCTCTCTCCACTGATCGGAGATATAGTGCTCAAAAAGTATTTTTTTACTTGGTATGTCCCATAAGTAACCCTCAAAGTTTATATTATTTTCTGAACGTCACATCAATTAAAGGACTGAAGCTGAGAAGCTGAGCTGAACCATTTTGAAGAGTTTCAGCACTTAACCGGGTGGCCTCTTGGACGCCCCATATATTTTTAAAAAAATTCGTATATTTTTTATCAAACTTTTTATTTAAGGCAATCATGAGGGAAGACCGGACATAGAAGCAGGCTCCACTTGTCTCCATCCGTTATCATATTTGACATTTAAATATGTACTACTATTAAGTATATAGCACTTTCCCCCATGGCATCAGTTGCCCCTTTTAATGCTGCAATTGAATTTAGTTGTCTTCTCGTTTCACAATCTAGCCGACATGAGTGGAATTCGAATGAGTCTATCATTTTGAGCCTTTGAATTCTCTTAACTGCAACAACATGAGCATAGGAATTCTCTTAAATGCAATTGAGCTGGGTAACTTTTACTCTAAAATCAACTGAGTGGAGAGTGGAGTGGAATGCAACTGCTCTGGAGCGCCAGTGAGTGCATCCATTTGCTCAACTCAAACACATCGGAAGAGATTTGTGTGACTTGAGGGAAAAATTGCATTGAGTTACGAGGGGCAGTTGAGTGTTTTCTCCTGCTGATTCCCCTTTTATATCAAAAACTAAATTATAGTTGTTACAGAAATTTCGCAAATGCAATTTTGCAAAAATAATAATAAAAATATAATTATTTATTTCGATTCTTTCAGCAATTACGGTTCGATTTTCTGACATCTTTCAATTTAAAATTTTCCCTTTTAAGGCACTCTTCTGGTCTAGACGAATGAATTTTACCTGTTTTTTTTTAAATTGTAGAAAGAAATCGGGAAAACATTTTGTAATTCTATTTTTTGGATTTGGTTGTTCAATTTATTAAAAACATTACAAAATAAAAAATGTGAGAGTGCGAGAGCTGCGCAAAAAGTTATCGTCCTCCAAAGTAGGGTCTTCTAAAAAATGTGTGTTGATGGCTTACACCTTTCCGGTAGTCACCATTATCAGAAATGAAAACGGAAAACTGTTAAGTATGAATGATTTTATAGCCCGAAGCAGAATCATGATAGAAAAATTTAATTTGTAAAAGTTGCAGAAATTTAAAAAGAAAAACTTTTTGTTTTCAATGGTTCCGACTTGGAACTTTGCATTTATCTATTTAAAATTATTGATATACAGCTCTTATATAACAATCGGATTATGGCATGGTCACAGAAAAGGCGCATCTATTGCTTGGGGCGAAAATGCAATTATAGGAACTGCAAAAAGGATATAAAAACTTCGCTCAAATTGTAGGAAATTTTCAACATGCTCTATTGCGAGCAAGAGGAAACAGTGCTCCTTAACGTCACTTAGGTTTGACTAAGATGACGGCAATAACTTTGAATGAAGTTTGGTAAGTACTTGATTACACTAGTAAACAGCATTTTTCATCCTCTTTAATTTGATGTCATTTCTAATGTAAAATCACACGCTGAATCCGAATCCGAATTTTTAAGTAGAACAGATTTCGAGATAATCCCAAATTATGGTTTTTTGCATTTTTGA
The DNA here is from genome assembly GCA_018904265.1 of Lordiphosa collinella. NCBI lineage: Eukaryota > Metazoa > Arthropoda > Insecta > Diptera > Drosophilidae > Lordiphosa > Lordiphosa collinella. The sequence continues at coordinate 20,967 of JAEIFV010000421.1, read as the reverse complement.
AAAAGATCTTCTCACTTAATTACAAATATCTCATTTATGAAGCAACTTATGAATAAGTTCCATATGCCAAATTAAAGCTTATAAAATTATCTTTCAATTATTCTTACGTAGTTTTATTGTCAAACTTGAAGTGTGGACGCTATTTACGAAGACATCGAACATTTCGTTTCATTCTTATCGAAAATTTGAAAAACCCGTTAATTACAACTTTATTTTAACTAACAAAAAAATTTGTTAAATTTCTTTCTCTTTTGGATGATGTAAACTAATATTTAACAAATTAAAAAAGTGTTCATTTGTCGAAATCTGTTGGAAATTGTAGAATTGTATTAAAAATGTCTATGGTCCGTTTTGCTGCGCCGTTTGTGTGTACAGTTTTCCTCTAGTGTGAGAAACCAACAAAAGTCACCCAACATTGCCGTTTTCCAAAATCCTTGATAGCGGAATTTCATATTATTCATATCCTGATTAAATCGTTCACCAAGCTCATCACTCTCACGACGAGGTTTTTAGGAGAGAAATCCAAAAAATGAACTATACCGAAATTTTCACTCCTGTTTGCAATAAAATGGGTATCGTTTGAATACAATAAAAATATTAATATAATATACAAAAATTACATATTTTCTCTTAATTTCTTATTAAATGTGCGACGACTTCATTGTAGTTAGAAGTTTCAAAATTTCAAAAAAATGAAGTGACCACACGACGGAACAAATTCCATGTCTTTGGACAACATTAAATCGAATTTGAAGTCCTTCAAAAGTATTTTCATTGGCGGTCCAACAAACACACCCTCTTTGATATTTGCCTATGATAGGTAGGTTAAGGAACACACTCATCAAATATGCAAGTGCATCTCCGCCTTTTTGTAAAGCCTTCACAAAATTTTTAAACAAACCCAGTCTTACTTGAAGGGGTGGCAGTATATTTTGCTCGTGGTGTGCCCGACTGTCCCATTTGCGTTTAGTATATCCTTGTTGCAATCCTTGATGTATTGCAAAAACTTTGAGATCTGCTCAAATTTTCCAGTTATGTTACGAGCTCTCCAAAGCTTTCATGTGACTCAGTGATTAGTGAGCATTTCGGTCACTTTATTACCAAGGAGTCGGACCAAAATCATTATACAGGGTGGGCCAAAAGAAGTCACCCTATTGGAAGATGCTCTTATTTTTACAAAAAGCCGCCAAAGTCAGATCTGTTTTGACATTTGTGGACTAGACAGATGTAGAATACAAGTGAACAAGCCATGGATCGACATACTCCCCAAGAACGCGGAATAATCGTGAATAATCGATTTTTCGACCAAAATCATAATGAGCGATGAGGCTCATTTCCACCTCAGCGGGTACGTGAACAAGCAAAACTATCGCTTTTGGGGCACCGAAAATCCACGAGTGATGCACGAGGACCCATTACTCCCGCTCAAAGTGACTGCATGGTGCGCTGTTCACGCTGGAGGAGTCATCGGGACATTTTTTTTCGAGAACGCCGCTGGTCAAACGACAACAATGGACGGTGCGCGTTATAGGGTCATGTTAATAGGGTTTTTTCTGCCGCAATTGGACGAATTAGGACTGGAGGACATGTGGTTCCAACAGGACGGAGCAACGGCACACACTGCGCGAGCCACCACCGACATTCTGAAGGCGGCGTTCCCGGGTCGCCTCATATCTAGTTTTGGCGATTTGCACTGGCCTGCAAGATCGCCCGATTTAACCGTTCCAGACTTTTTTGTGGGGTTTTTTGAAATGCGAGAATCTGCAGCCCGAAGTTCTTGCCGAAGTGATGAAAAATGCCATAAAACGAGCCCGTATGGCAATCAATTGTAACGGCGCCCATTCGGCCGATATAATCTTCTCGAAATGACCAATAAAATTCTAAAGGTTCAAATAAATATAATAAAAAACCAAAATATGCGTTTTTTTATTTAGAAAAAAAAATGAAAGCCAAACAACATCGGATGTCTTCGTTTGGCGCACCTTGCACAACAGAACAACTAGTTTTTGTGCTGATCTCTAAAAGATCTTTAACAAATTCAAAAAGTGTGCACACAAATGGGGGAGCAAAACGGACCGAAGACATTTTTATTCTTGACGGAAAAACTGAAATAGCTCATTTTTAAAAAAATGCTAATAACTCTACAATTTCCAACAGATTTCGATAAATGAACACTTTATTAATTTGTTACATTTTATATTTACATCAACAAAAGAAAAAGAAATTAAAAATATTTGTTTTTGTTAGTTCAAATAACGGTGTAATTAACGGGTTTTTCAAATTTTCGATAAAATTGAAACGAAATGTTAGATATCTTTGTAAATAGCACTACAAGTTTACTACTACAATAGCACTACAAGTTTGACGATAAAATAACCTATGAATCATTGAAAGATAATTTGAATAGCTCTAATTTGGTATATAAAACTCATTTATAAATTGCTTCATAATTCAGATATTTGTAATTAAATGAGAAGTTTTTTTTTTTAAATGCAAAAAATGATAATTTGGGATTAAATCATTAATTATTAGTAAACTTGTGCTATAGGTCATAAAACTGTCTTTTAGGAAATCCTATAAGCTCTGCTTTTCGAGATATCATAGAACTAGTAACTCTACTTAGCAAAAAAAAAAATCGGAAAGTTATCTTCGGCTCGGCCGAAGTTTTGAATACCTTTGCAGTTTCCATTGAAAACAAAAAACGATGTTCTAAGTCTACTCTTCGAACCTTACTTTTCTATGGGAGCTTTACTATATAGATGTCCGATTTCGACCAAACTTTTTATTTAAAACAAAAAAGTTTTTCTTACTAGAACTTTTTTTTTCGACCGATCATTCGTACTACAGCTATATGCTATAGTCATCCGATTTTGAGATACTTTTTTTAAGCATACCAAATAAATAAATGCCGATTTTTAGGTAATTTTCATGGAAAACAAAAAGTTTTTCTAGCTTAGACTACTTTTCAGACTATACTTTTCCATGACAGCTATACTATATAGATGTCCGATTTCGAACAAATTTGGTGGAATCATGGAAATGCATAACAAACTAACATGTACATTTTTTGTAGGCGATTCCATTTAAAACAAAAAGGTTTTTCTCAATAGAACTTATTTTTCGACCGATCATTCATACTGCAGCTATATGCTATAGTCATCCGATTTTGACAAAACTTTGTAGATTTATGTAAGAGTATATAAAATAATAATATGCCAACGTAAGGGACGTTACCATTGAAAACAAAAAAGTTTTTCTCACAAGAACTAGTTATTCGAACGATCGTTCCTATGGGAGCTATATGCTATAGTCATCCAATTTCAACCAAAATTTGTAGAATTGTATGGGAGCATATAAAACAAAAACTTGCTAGTTTTGAGGACGTTTCCATTGAAAACAAAAAAGTTTTTCTAACTAAGACTACTTTTCAGGCTCTACTTTTCTATGACAGCTATACTATATAGATGTCCTATTTCGACCAAAATTGGAGGAATCATGAAAAAGCATAGATAACTAAGAAATACAAATCTATGCGTTACAAACATCCGGACAATTTTATAATACCCTCAGCAAGGGTACAAAAATTAAAAATTATATACTTTAATAGGTCCGAAATTTATTCCAGTCTTATATACAGGGTGGCTGATCAAAGCCGCTACCAAAACAAAATTGCATAGCTTTTTTCCTATTTGATGTATCTGCTCAATTAGTAATTAGGATTAATAATCGATCCGACAAAAGAATGGTAGAGATCGGATGAACGGTTGTCGAGTTATAATGAAAACAAACAATTATGGGTAGCACCGGTCGCAACGGTGATGGGCAGCACTTCACAGGTACAGAGTATATTATAGTCGGGCTTGACCGACTTTCTTTCTTGTTTTATTTGTAGATTGATATTTAAATATTAGGAAAATGGATAATTGGGACAATGAAACAAAAATTTGGATTGTCCGCCGCTATCACGGCCTGGAGTCCGTAGTTTTGATTCAAAGAGATTATAGACGCACGTTTGGCGGAGATCCTTCGAACAGATGGACCAAAATGAGACTAGTTAACAATTTGGCCGAGCGTGGGACAGTCGAAAGAAGACTTTACCATCGAAACCCTACTATTCGAACGGAGGAAACAGTCGCTTCTGTTGCTGCTGCCATACAAAACAATCCAAGAGTTTCGACAAGGAACTTATCTGCTCAAATGGTATAAGAAGGCACTCAATGCAGTCAATTATGCACAATGATTTGAACTTATTCCCATATTAAATTAAAATGGACAATAAACTGAACGCAACAGACTTGCTGATTCGCTTAGAATTTTGCCAGAAGATGCTTCAAATGGTGGAAGAGGACGAAAACAGGTTGAACTGTCTTTTTATGTCTGACGAGGCCCATTTCGACTTAAACGGCATCATAAACAAACAAAATTGTCGAATATGGAGTACTTCCAACCCACAGATACTCCATGAGACGGAATTGCATCCACTTCGTGTGACAGAGTGGTGTGAAGTTTCATCACGCTGCATTGTCGGGCCCTACTTCTTCGAGGAAACGGTCACACCGTTACTGTTACTGGAGACCGTTACTTGAGCATGCTGAGAAAGTTTTTCTATCCAGAATTACGCCGAAAGAGAATTCCTTTCAAGTCTGTGTGGTTTTAGCAAGATGGTGCAACTCCTCACATAGCTCAGCCTGTTATGACAGAACTGCGGCGAAAATTTCCCAATAAGCTGATATCCAGAAACTCCACACTCCGTTGGCCCCCCAGGTCGCCCGACCTTACTGCAACCGACTTTCTCTTGTGGGGTTATTGCAAACAGGAAGTCTACAAAACAAATCCGACAAATTTGAATGAACTAAAGCAATCCTTTCGAGCAACAATTGCGGCTTTTCCTGTCTCAACTCTCGAGCAGTAATGAACAACTTTTTGATCAGATGAACTTTAACATGAATAAAAGAAAAATGAATTCCAGACACTGAAAAAAAGTTATTTGAGTTTCTTAATGTAGCAATATTCATCAGCCAGGGTGACTGTACATATGTTTCAAACAAATATTAATCAAAATTACTTCAAAGTCTGACTTTAAATAAACTTGAAAACTAAACATAATTAAAATTAGTCAGAGATCCGTGCATTTTTTTGGAGAATCAGAGGATGTCTACTTGCTTTTTGCTTTAAGGGGGTCTTCTGCCTTTGAGTACCGAGTTTTGCCTGTTTTTTTTAATCGTGGAAACAATCGCGTAAAGATTTTTTTAAGCTGTTTATTGTATTTGGGAGGGTAGTTTATTGAGAACAATTCAACATGATTTTAGATATATAATACATAAAAATTTTTCAAAAAGGCGAGCTTTAGAGCAAAGTTTCCATAAAAAACCCATAAACAAAAATGCTGACAATGTCATTAAAATGTCGCACTGTGTAATTAATCCAGTCTTAATGTCACACATATTTTTTAGTGACATCTTTCGGACTACCATCTTTGTGCTGAAAATATCCCTTATCATAGGACTCAATACTTATTCATATAAAATTCATCCAATACCTTTCAATAGTTAGGCGGATCTATATCCTCAGTGGAATGTAGCTAATAGGTCGGGTGGCTTGCTGATGAATATACTATATAGATGTCCTATTTCGACCAAATTTGGTGGAGTCATGGAAAAGCATAGTAAACTAAGAAATACGTAGTTTGGACGCGTTTCAATTAAAAAAATAGGGGAAAGTTAACTTCGGCTGGGCCGAAGTTTTGGATACCCTTGCAGCTTCCAGTGAAGACAAAAAAGTTTTTCTAACTAAGACTACTTTTTAGACCTTACTTTTCTATGGGATCTATACTATATAGATGTCTGATTTCGACCAAACTTGGTAAAATCATGGAAAAGCATAATACACTGTTAATTACGAAATTTGGAGGCGATCCCATTTAAAACAAAAAACTTTTTCTCACTAGAATTTCTTTTTCGACCGATCATTCATACTGCAGCTATATGCTATAATCATCCGATTTTCATAAAACTTTGTAGAAATGTGTTTAAATATATAAAATAAGAATATGCCAATAAAAAGGACGTTTTCATTAAAAACAAAAAAGTTTTTCTCGCTCGAACTTTTCAATCTAAAGAAAGTTGCCAATGAAGGTGACAGAAAATTTAGATAATAACAATTAAAAAATAAAAATTCCATTAAATTACTCGAACTAGTTTTTCGACCGATCGTTCCTATGGGTGCTATATGCTATATTTATCCGATTTCTACCAAACTTTGTAGAATTGTGTAAAAGTATATAAAATAAGAAAATGCCAAGGATAAGGACGTTTTTATAAAAAACAAAAAAGTTTTTCTCACTTGAACTAGTTTTTCGACCGACCGTTCCTATGGCAGCTATATGCTATAGTCATCCGATTTCGACCAAACTTAGTGAAATCATGGGAAAGGATAGTAAACTAAGAAATACGTACTTTGGGGGCGTTTCCATTAAAAACAAATAAGTTTTTCTCACTAAGACTAGTTTTTCGACCAATCGGTCCTATGGCAGCTGTATGCTATAGACCTCCGATCCAGCCGGTTCCGACAAATGTGCAGCGTATTTATACCAAAAGACTTCGTGCAAAGTTTGGTGAGGATAGCTTTAAAACTGACGGAGGAGATAGCATAGAAACAGACAGAGGGACGGACGGACAGACGGACAAGGCTAAATCAAATCAGCTCGTTATGCTGATCAAGAATATATATACTTTATGTGCTTGGAGTTGCTTCCTTTAATGCGTTACAAACACCCGCACAATTTTATAATACCCTCTGCAAGGGTATAAAAATTCGATAGTGACTATAGATTTAGAGATCTTTATTTATTTTTCCCATATAGTGATAAAGGATCGATATATCGATAGTGCCTTCGATAGTTTGGCAGCTCAAGGAGGTACCTTAAGCGTGGGATGACACGTTCAATTTTTACCGACATTGTAGACTCAATTTTTTTTTTTTTTTTGAAAATTTTTTAGAAAAAGTTTGATTGCAAGGTGTACAACCTGCAACAAGCCTTTAATGTTCAATCAATTTCGTGCGTTTACTTGGCTTGGTTGGGCTCGTAGCCTTGGTTCGTCACACTCGAAATGATCGCGAGCACGTTGAGCCACAAAGAGTAAGCTCTTTGCTTCGCACGAGTAATAATATGAAGAAGCTTTTCATAACATGAGTCATAAAAAGCCTTTTGTAAACAATGTCCGAGTCTTTTGGACACTACTCGTTTTTACTCGCACTCGCAACCGAATTTACTCGCGCATACTCTGTTGGTTGACGGCAAGCTTCGACAAGTCTCTTATGGAATTTTTGTTGTGTTTTAAAAACTTCAAACAACAACATTCCACAAGAAGGAAAGCGTATGCAAAATACAAATGCAAGAAATTGTCCATCCTGCTATCTCTTTTGCTCTCACAAACTGTTGTTTTGTGTGACGATTGTGTACAAGCGTTGATCGTAACAGCTCGCAGCAGATCTTTGACTTCAGCAACAAGTACTCACGGTGACTCGTGGGCGAAGCTAGGAGTAATCGCGAGTATTTGTACTGAACGATCTGTACTCATGATGGCTCGCAGCAGGACTTTGATTTTAGCAGCAAGGGGCTGTGTGGCCTGGTGGCTCAGCGGCTAGTGTGCGCGACCGCTGTGCATGAGGTCGTGGGTTCGATCCCGCCTCGGAACATGTAATGAAAAGTTTTTTCTTTGAATAAACTTTACACCCATGAAAAGCTTCTCAAACTGCCGTTCGGATTCGGCGTTAAACTGTAGGTCCCTTTCTCTTGTGCGAAAATTAGAAGCGCACATTTCTACAAGTTATGTCAAAATCGGACTACTATAGCATATAGCTACAGTACGAATGGTTAGTCGAAAAGGAAGTTCTAGTGAGAAAAACTTTTTTGTTTTAAATGGGATCACCTCCAAATTTCGTAATTAACAGTATGTTATGCTTTCCCATAATTCCACTAAGTTTGGTCAAAACCGGACATCTATATAGTATAGAAAAGTGAAGTCCGAAAATAAGTCTTGGAAAAACTTTTTTGTCTTCAATGGAAGCTGCAAGGGTATACAAAACTAAAAAGTTAACTTCCCCTATTTTTATACCCCTGCAGAGGGTATTATAAAATTGTGCGGATGTTTGTAACGCATAGAAGGAAGCATCTCCGACCACATAAAATATGTATATTCTTGATCAGCATGACGAGCTGAGTTGATTCTGACCGTCTGTTTCTATGCTATCTCCTCCGTCAGTTTTAAAGCTATCATCACCAAACTTTGCACGAAGTCTTTTGGTATAAATAAGCTGCACATTTGTCGGAACAGTCCGGATCGGATGACTATAGCATACAGCTGTCATAGGAACGATCGGTCGAAAAACTAGTTCTAGTGGAAAATTTTTGTTTTTCATGGATTGGTCGTTTACTATCACCGAAATCTTTACAAAGATTGGTCGAAATCGGATGACTATAGCATATAGCTCCCATAGAAACGATCGGTCGAAAAACTAGTTCTAGTGAGGAAAATTTTTTTGTTTTTAATGAAAACGTCCTTATCATTGGCATACTATACACTTATTTTATATACTTTTACACAATTCTACAAAGTTTTATCAAGATCGGATGACTATAGCATATAGCTGCAGTATAAATGATCGGTTGAAAAAGAAGTTCTAGTGAGAAAAACTTTTTTGTTTTAAATGGGATAGCCTCCAAATTTCGTAATTAACAGTGTATTATGCTTTTCCAGAATTTCATCAAGTTTGGTCGAAATCAGACATCTTTAGAGTATAGATCCCATAGAAAAGTAAGGTCCAAAAAGTAGTCTTAGAAAAACTTGTTTGTTTTCAATGGAAGCTGCAAGGGTATACAAAACTTCGGCGGAGTTAACTTTCCTCTATTTTTTGATATTACGTTCCCAGTGACCTTTCCGTGTTTGCTGAATTTACTGCATCTTAGCTTGAACCATTAACAATTAAGTTGAAATTGTTGTCGCTTTGTGTTGCTAGTACAAAAGAACCCATAGAGCGCGGACCTAAGCTACAGTTGAAAAACTGTATATGAGGTAATGCTTACGGAAGCCCCCTGTATCAGAATTTAAGGGTCTTATCCCGGGTTTTTTCCAAAAGCTTGATTTTGTCATAATTTGTTATACATTATTTTAGTGAATAAAATTTGTACTTTGAAAAGAAAATAAATACCCTATAGTTCAGCTGGGGTCAAGGCGTAGTCAAGTCGTTAACGACAGGTAATGCATCACAGCGCTAGTCTAGTACGTGAACTAATGTGTGCACCCATCACCAAACTAACGACTGGTAATGCAGGGTCATACCGATCGGTACGTTTTCCCGACATTCCCATACAAAATTCGTTAGGCAAATACTTCGCTGGTGGTTGGTCTGATGGCGAGTGCTCACTACGAAGAGCGAGGGGGTTCGTTAATGCCTCTAATAATGCAATTTGATTAATGCAATTCGATTAGTTAAGTATCAAAGTAATGAACTTTTATCACTTATTTCACTGAAAAGTCTTTATAAAAAAAATTTGACCAAATGTCCCCACAAAATTAGCAAGAGTTGAAAGTATTTGATTGAGACTCAAGATCACCGACAATTGCTTTTTGGTTGCTAGAGGATTGTAGAGCCTGCCCGATTAACTCAAAAATCGTGTTTTTTGATCTTGGACTCCAAACCCATTTTGACTATATAACCACTTCCTCTATTTCAATCAAAAGACCCCAGAAGTCTTATTACGTATTTTACGTTTATTTCAATTATTAACTCGAAATGTTCGCACAAACAGAAAAAGGCTTTCAAGCATACAGAACTCAAGAATACTAAAAATTATTGGTATTTTCTGTAGAAATTGTCTGCTATTTGTGTCTTTTACGAGGGAAAGTGAAAATAAATGAACATTTCGAAATTAAATATTACTTTTTCGTTTAGAATCAAAATAAAATTTTACAGAACTGAAAGTATAAGATCTTAAGTTCATTTTAAAATGTAATCTTCAATGTTTTTTTATTCCATTTTTTACTAATGGAAGCGGCTAAGCAGGAATCTTGTTTAGTGCGAGTCCACGCCAGCCAGCCAGTCCCAGCCAGTGAACACAACGTCACAGGGTATCGTTGAAGAGTCGCTTAGCACCTTTATAGTTGGGATGAATGGGTCCGGGTAGAACATGTGGCTTTAAAGCACTCTTCCCAGGCAAACGATCAGCATCATAGGGTAATTGGGGTGAGAGTTTGAGCTGACGATAGTAATCGCTTTTGGGATAGGCGCTATTACATTTCGTCATGATGCGTACCCGCTTGGTGGAGCTACCTCCCGCTTGAGAGGTGGACACATAGATACGCGCAGGCTGATTGGGTGTGGAAAAAGCAGCTGCTGTGGGCTTTTTCCCCTCTCCGTCGCTCGCTGTGGCGTTCTTTTGCAGCAGTTTGTTGGCCTGTTTCAATTGTTGTTTTCTTGATGGCAGAAATACCTCTTCTTCACCCGGTTGCAGTGGCAACTCCCAGCCATTCGAAGACGGTGACTCTGAATCCGGTTTCTGCTTTTTAGTTTTGATTTTGATTAGTTTCTGTTTGGGGGACTCCTGCTCCGGTTTGGCCTCCTCTGACTCCTGTAGCTGCTTGTTAGGTATCTTTTTGTTTGGTTTTTGTTTCAGAGTCTTCTCCTCGTGCACCTCCTCAATCACCCAGGCCTTTTGAATGCTCTGACGCACTTTGGCATTGCGTTTGACCCTCTTCTGAAGTTCCGGCGGCAAAGCCTTGCTCAAAACCTCCTCGTAGTTATGCTCATCCACCTCCTCAAAATTGATGGAGTTCAGCAAACGCTTGCGTTTGGACTTGTGCAATTTCTTCAATTTTCTGCCCAAGCCAAAGACTTCTTCCTCCATTTTGTCGCCATCCAACACTTTTTGTTCTATCAACTCGGCCAAAGTTTGTCCCTCCGGTTTGGGCATTTGTCGTACACCCAAGGGGAACTCGCCTGCTTGGTAGGTCTCAAAGATTTGGATGAGTTTTCGCAGACCCTTACGCCGCTTGCTGTTGTAGTCGTGCGAGCGCAGCAAGTTTTGCAGCTCCTCCAGCACGCCCTCGGCATTAAGCGGCAGCTCCGGCATCTGCACGTCCACATTCCCGGCACGGGGATCCAGAGAGGGTACTGCAGGCGCCGCCGACTCTTCTTCATCTTCGTCCTCATCAAAGCCCGAATCGATTTTCTCCACATCGTCTATGGATGCGGTGGGAAAACCCATTTGCTTCCAGGCCTCATACTTCTCACTGTACTCCCGGCCCAACTCGCTCTGGTAGAGCAAGTGAAACAGCACCCGAGTGCGGCACTGGGCCACCAGCTTGGCATCGCGCTGGGTGCCCATGTAGGTGACAAAGGGCCTCAGAAATAGGTTTACTTGGCCACTGCTTATCTCGCCATTGGCTGCCTTTGCCAGCTCCTCAAAGAATATGTCCAGATAGTGCATGGTCACGCCGCGACTCTTGGGCTGCTCCGCCAGCACCGACTTTTGCATCTGCCCGTTGAACTCTTCGATCAAATCCTTAGACCACTTGCTGGCCTTGAGCAGTCTCAGGCAATATCTCAGCATTCGACGTACCAGCATCAAAAACTTGTCCATGCGCCACTGATCGATGCCAAACCACTCCTGGCACATGGTTCGCATGAACGCACTGAAGTAGGCCAAGCTGCAGTTGGTGTTTCCCTCAAAGCTGTCCACCATCTGGGCCAACTCCTCGGCCAGCTCCTCCTGCACCAGCGGCTTATCCGACATCCACATGTTGTAGTACAGGCCCTTCCATATGCGCATGAAATCCTCCTCGGTGAAGGGATACGAACTGTGGGCGCGCAGCTTGAACCATTTCTTTAGTTTGCGTATCTGGCGTTGCCTCTTCACGGCATCGTTGCAGGCCAGGGCCCGCACTATTTTCACTTCTTGTGCGATGACCAACAGCGCTTTGGGTACTTTGGCCTGCGGAGCCTCGTCCTCCTCTTCTCCTTGGGGCGTTGCCACAGGTTCGGCTTTGCGTTTAAGTGGTTTCTTTCGTGTCACCATTTCAGATATCTTGGAATAAACTTAACTCTTCAAAAATTTGCTAGGAACACGTGCAGTGTACTGTGGAGTATGACCGTTTGTGAGCTACGCGAAAAATACCTCACAACTCTATGACATATTTTACAACACTGTTAGGCGGTATTTTGAAAGAGCTGGTTTATCAATAAAATTAATTAGGTAATATTAATGTCTAGAAAATAGATATAACTTTCATTTAAAAAATAGCAGAATTATAGACTGTTTAATCAGTGACGGCAACTTTTGCAAGGTACCAACTATCGATTAGGAAGGTACAAAAATGATTGTAAGTCCGGGACCGTAAGTAACAGTTATGGAAAAAAAATTAAATTTAACCCTGTGTAATCATTAAATATGTTTAAATAAATTGGTTTAAGGTTAAAGGGCCAATATCTAGGATTATTGGGAAGAGCAAAAATATAAGTTCTCTAGGCTATATGAGTTGGCAAAAATTGTGTACGCAGTACCTGCTACACAAGTCAGTGAGCAAAAGTCATTTTCTGCACTGAAATAAGTCCTTAGTGACTTGAGATGCAATTTATCAGCAGAGTCACTCAGAAAAAATTTTGCTTGTTAAACTTAATAAATGATGACATTAAATCAATTGAGCCAATTATATTATTTATTGAAGGAAAAAGTCATGGACTTGCATAATATTTATGGGCTTAGAAATGCCAGCATTCATACATAGTCGGAGTTTACATAACTTAGTTACAAAAATTGGTATACGAGTATAACGGCTTATTTTAGCATCAAGAATTAAGCACATTGATTTCTCAGGTCTTCGTAAGACTAAAAATCTGCATGTCGTGAAACGGATCTTACTTTCTCAGAAATTGAGAAGAAGGGACTAGCCAGTTTTCAGATTTATTTGAACTACGAAAAAATGAAACTTTATAAGAAAACTAGTTTTTTTCGCATCAAAATCTATGATTTAGTGGGGGTTCTGAGGTCGATCGGAACCAAAAAGCTGCCGAGTGACATCATCTTAAGGTTTCTACTTTTTTGGCGTTTATATTTTCTCGTTCCTTATTACGTGAGAAATAATCGTGAAATAAGTACATCTGGCATGCTTCCATGTCCGACTAGGCGTGTGTATACATACATACTTACAGACCCATTGATCACATATGGGTAATTATTTCTGAAGTGAGCTACAATTTTCTTGTGCCTCCAAAAATGTTCATTTTTTTATTGGGCAATAAACGCAACTTTTCACGGTTTTTAATATTTACCAGTTGCAAAGATATTTCGATTGATTTTTTTTGTTAAATTTGGTTAGAGCTAAATATTTGATGGGTCAAAAAATAAATAAAAATGTTCAAAAAACAAATTTTCCCCTCTGCTTTATAATAAAAATATTGACCATGCACTGGAGGAAAAAGACCGCCAAAACTAAAAAAAAATCAATTGCGGTTTGTGGAAAAACGGTCATTTTTATTTTGTTAAAAAAATTGTGAGTCATCACTCATGATATGCTTAACACGCAGTAAAAGTTTCATTTTGGGACGACCATAACTTTCTGAGAAATTGGAAGCATTCAGCAGGTAAATCCGATTTCCGATTACTGATTTACGATTTGCGATTGCTTTTGATTCTCTGCTGAATAACACTGATTGATAAGTTTAAAAATACATTACAACTATGAAAAATTTAGGTAACATTTTTGAGGGCTTTTAACGCTGTAAGTTTGTCAGTTAATTTTCAGTTATGGGGTAAACAGTTGGCCGTAAGATCGGTTAATGGTTTCACCAATCATACCTTTTGCATGATTCCATCTCAGCAATCATGATTGTCAAATTTATCAATCGCAATCGGCAATCACTGTATTCAGCAGGTAAAATCGGTAATCATAAATCAGTAATCGGAAATCGGATTTCTCTGCTGAATACGCCCAATGCCTTGAGGCTTAGCAAATAAAACAGTGATTATCTGAAAATCAACCGTTTTGATTTCTTTCGAAAAATTCTGAAAATATTCTGTAAATAGTTCGAGCGAGTTCTAAAGTTTTCAAAATGGGACGAAATGTCTTCAAGGTCTTCCTATGCAAAGCGATTAAATGAAACAATAGTGGAATGTAATTTTTAAAGTAAAATGAAACGAGCATTTTACAAACCAGTGCTGTAATACCCTGAAGGAGGCTAATCACAGAAAAACTCGTGTCCGCCCGGTTACGGCTGACTTAATCGAAAAAATACAAAGTATGAAAGGAAAAAAATCTGCGATCTTTGTAGGAAAATAATGTTTAATATGCCACTGACCGTGCCGAGAAAAGAAATTTATTTTAGCGATGGAGCCGCTCAACATTTTAAGAACTGCTATAATTTTGCTAATCTATCTAAGCATCGAGAAGACTTTGGAATTTCCGGGGAGTGTCACTTTTTTGGTACGGCGCATTGAAAAAGCGCATTCGATGGCATTGATGGTACCTTAAAAATACGCAGCACGGGCTAGTCTTCAATCCGTAAACACAGCTGACCAAATTTTGTCTCCCGAAGCGTTATTTGATTGGGTTAAAACGAATTTTAAGAAACCTGAGGAATTCTTTGGCTCCAAAGCTAAAAATAGCGAAATTGGCTGAGGAGTTAAGCGTCCGATTTAACCAGGCGAAGACGGTGCCTGGTATCTGCAATTCTGAAAATATTACAGCCTCATTCCTATCGACAATGACCAACTTATGTTTAAGAAGTATTCTTACGCTGATGACTTCGACGTATTTTTAAAAAGAAAGAATGTCGGAACACATAAAAATATGCCCAACAAAAAAACACTTAAACTATTAACAGCATATTTTCAGAATTTTCGCAAAGAAATCAAAACGGTGGTATTCCGGATAATCACTGTTTTGTTTGTTTCATTTCCTAAGAACAATAAACCAGCAACGAAATACTAAAAAAGAACCACTCAAGGCTATTCAGTGAGAGGTTCCACCAAGATATCAAAGAGATGGAGAAAAGGTAGCAAGGAAGATGGGCGTTAACATGATGGCAGATTCCTGTTAATGCACAAAGAGATACGATTACAATAAAATTCATAAACGAAGGCCAAAAAAGGGAAGATTTTTAGAAACTGAATAGCCTGAAAAGCTTGTGAAGCTTTTTTTAGTATTTTGTTGCTGGTTCATTACAAATGACCAGCCTCTTTACTGTTTTTAGGAAACGAAAACATATTAGGTTCAAAATATGCACTTTAAGCTCAAAATACTATAAAAATCACGACGTGATGGACAATTTCTAAAAACGCAGTCTTGCTTCGCACACGAAAATCATCTAGAATCACTACCAGGCCTTCAATATACTGGTCCTTCTTGCCTAGTGTAATTTTTACAGAAAAATTTTTATATAAAAAAAATTAAAAAATATAATTTGAAAGTAAGTTTTTGCTTTTAAAATTAAAAATATAATTATTTCTTAAAAAAAAAAATAATTTTTATTTGCAGTCCCTTATTTATAGAGATAGATGTGTAGATTTGTTTTATTCATAAAAGTTAGTATGTATTAGAGTGGTTTCTCTTCATCGGCATTGGCCGGTGCACGCAACAAATTTGTTGCTGCTCTTTCTGGACTTCGAAGCTGTCTATGGCAACTGAATCAAAATATTGATAGGGCCCCAAATAATTAGCTTTTTTTCTTCCTCATGAAAGCGCTTCTATCGAATTTTTGACTTTTTTACATTACTTTGCTCTACCGACCGTCAAAATAACTAATTTTAATTAGTTTGGGCGCACAAACCAAACTCGAACAGCAGTTCAATAAAATCCACATGCTCAGAGAGGTTGGCAACGCGACGACTCCCACACGTTTCCTTGACACCCACTGTTTGCTTGGCAGCATACTAGTCGTAAAACGCCAGCCGTCAAAAATTTTTCGAGCGGTTTTACAGTGTCATTTTTGTATGGAGATTTTATTTGGGAGCGCTATTTTGCGTTCTTCGTACTAAGCTTTAAGCCTCTTAAGCAGTCCCCTACCACATATCAAAAATCTGGCTGGTTAATATTTCATGCATCGAAAAATTTTAGCTTGACTGGACTAAATAACCGAGTTTCTGACTTTTAAAAATTGGTCAAAATTCATCTTAGCTGTCCCTCAGTAAATGGGGTCAAATTTAACCCTGCAGTCTCAATACCGATAAATATAAAATTCACAGCACTTAAATTTTTACATTTTTCAACACTCTTTTCTCAGCTGTTAGCGTGCCTGCATTAACTTTTGCTTGTAATTGGCCAAATAAATTAAAAATTAACTAAACCAGAATGCCCGTGATAAATGTAACAAATGCCGAGGAGTACCAACAATTCATCAACTCCGATAAAACAACAGTGGCCCTCTTTGCCGCCGACTGGGCCGAGCAGTGTGCTCAGGTCAGAGACGTGCTGGAAGAGTTGGCCAAAATTTTGGGTGACAAACTGCAGTTCATTAGCCTGAATGCTGAACAATATCCAGAGATTTCCATGAAGCATCAGGTGAGTAAACATAGTTCATACCATTTTCCCTAAAGTCTGTAACACTTTCCCTTGCCAGATTGATGCTGTGCCCACTGTTATTTTCTTTTCTCAGGGCTCGGCCGTGGACCGAGTGGATGGTGTGGACATTGCGGCTCTTAGTAGCAAATCCAAGAAATTGGCAGAGAGTGCCAGCAGTGCCGCCGCCACGGGACAGACGCTGGAGGAACGGCTGAAGGCCTTGATTAATAAGGCCCCGCTGATGATCTTCATGAAGGGCGATCGCCAGGGACCACGCTGCGGCTTCTCCAAACAGCTGATTGCCATTGTCAATGACCTCAAGTAGGTTTGCAGATTTGATTTGGCCAGTTGAATTGATTTTGCTAACCAGACTTTCCCCTCCCCCAGGTTGCCCTACGAAACTTTTGACATTTTGGGTGATGAAGAGGTGCGCCAGGGTCTGAAAACCTATTCCGATTGGCCCACATACCCCCAGGTGTATGTGAAGGGTGAACTGATTGGTGGCCTGGACATTATCAAGGAGCTGTTGGCCAACAATGAACTGGAAGTCACGCTCAAGGGTGAAAATTAGGCTTCGGGCAGCACGACCCTCCCGCCCCAGACATCAGGAACAAATAAATTTACAATGTCCCAAAAACTTTTACACACAAACCTAGAGAAGCAAGCAAACACTAATGATTGAAGCAATAAACAATTGTGCGATTTCATCCAGGCGCGGATCTAGAAATCCATTAAATTTAAAATTTATTTTGTTGTTGTAGCTCCGGTTGTTGTTGTATTTCGGTTCAAAGTTGGCCAAAAATTTAAAACATAGGCCCATGTCTCACATGGTTTTTTGAGAACGGATTATGTGAAATAAAATATTGAAATCGGGATTTTGTCAAGATCTGATGTGGTTATAGGGTCGTTTTCCCGAAACCACGTTTTTCTAAATGGTTCACACCTTTTCTCTAGTTCTATTGGGCCGATTTTGTATGATTTAGAAGTTTTCTGTTTTGCTTTCTGATCATGGTGACTCCCGGAAAGGTGTGAACCATCAACACATCAACCTACTTTGGAGGCCAAGAACTTTTTGAAAGCGCTCGCATTAAACCATTTTGAATTGTGTATTGTTTTAAAAATTTTTTTTTTTGCAAATGTTTATGACATATTTATTTGTGAAATTAGCACCTTAAAACTAATTTTTTCACAGCTTTCTGTTACTTCTTAAAGCTTACTTGTACTGTAGGGAATATTCATATAAATTGAACAAGATTATTTGAGTTTAGGGTGTGTTTAAAATGTTGTGCTTGTCTTATAGTAGGGATTTTAACTTAAGACTCACTGCGAAAAACTTGGGTGATACAATTTAGCAGGTAAGTGTTTTAGGTTTGTCTAGCCGGTAAGTCTCTGTACAGTGCAAGTTTTGTTTTCAGTCTTAAAATGTTTAATAAGTGAAAAGATTATGGGAGCATCTTCGTTAGATCCTTCTATTGGCAAGGTCAGTTGGGTGGACTCTTAGGAGCCTTTTTCTTGCCCTGATCCCGTTTATCCTCCGCCTGGGCCGTTTTGTGAGTAAGCAAAACAATGCGAAAGCTAAATTAAAACTGAAAACTTGAAACCTTTAAGCACCTCCCCATGTAGAAAGACTCCGGGGCTACTGTCTCTTCTGAGTGTGTGCCTGACACTAACACACTTCTCAGGGTTGATAGATATATTCCAGGGACAGGCCCAGTTATCAAACCTCTTGAGGTATTCTTGCAACGCGTCTGTTGCCGAATAGACGCATCTGTCACGTGCCACGATTGCCGTGTCATCGGCAAAGGCTTCTATGAGGAGGTCCTGCGGTTCCTCTATGGGTATGTCCAGAGCAGTAGGCATATCTGCTGTGAACAGGCTGTACAGGGTTGGCCCCAGAACGCTACCTTGACGTACTCCTGCTCGAATCCTGTTCTTCTGGGATGCAAGGCCGTCCTGGACAACTCTAAATGTCCAGTCAGTTAGAAATGATCTGACCATTAAGAAGAGCTGAGGATTGAGCGTTTCCTTGAGTTTGGCTAGTAAGCCATCATGCCAAATACAGACAACCGAAATTTCCAAATTTTTTCCCCAATTTCCTTCGCCGTTGCGGCCGGTGCTTTCCGTCATAATTGTTTGTTTTCCTTATAAATCGACTACCGATCATCCGATATTTACCATTCTATCCATAAAACTGTGAGAGACATGACGTTTTCAATTTTCGGTGGCGGGAAGGGCGTGGCGAAAATTGAAAATAGACTTCATCTGCCTGCAAGTATAAAGAGCTGGCCCGTCGAGAGGAAATACGGGCCCGGGGGGATACAGCTCACGGGCCCCCGTTTAATAAGAAATATTTTTCAACATAACGAAAATCATGTTGAGTATGTATAGATACATACTTACATATATAATCGGCCCTGTTCTGAATTTCGAGTCGGTTTTCGTGAAAACAAATCGTGGATTCTGCATCACGATTCTGCACCAGCTCACACATCAATGCTTGTTCGCGATCTTTTGGTCAAAAACAACATTCACCACATTTGGCTCCCTGCTACTTTTTCCTATTCCCAAAACTGAAAAGACTAATGAAAGGAAAGCGTTTTGCCACAATTGATAATGATCAAGTCAGAATCGAAGAACGAGCTGTTGGCCATACCGAAAAGCGCATTTCAGAAGTGCTTCGAGGATTGGAAAAAGCGTTGGCACAATTGTATTATATCCGAGGGCGATTACTTTGAAGGGGACAAATGGATATTGATGAATAAATAAGTACTTTTCAAAAAATTCAAAATTCACCTTTTCCTTTGAATGCTTTCAATGTTCATCAATCATTAGTTAGCAAAAGCTGACTTTAGCAGCACAAGGCAAAAAAATAAGACTTTTTTCAGTATATTGAGGGGTTAGTGGTGATTCTAGGTGATTTTTGAGTGCTGAACCCGAATCTGTTTTCAGAAATGGCCCATCACTTCTGGATCTTTGGTAATTTGAACTTAAAGTTGCATAAAATGCATATTTTTACCCTTTTCCGGCACTATCTGTGGGGAATCCTTACTAATGTTTAAACTATCTTTGATATTATTGGAAAGTACTACTCCTTAGGTTTAAAGAAATCTATCCTATACATTTTTAGGGTTTTTCATGCAAAAATACTCCATTTTTAATAATTCGAGAATAACACCGGCGTTAAACAAGGTTGCCTTCTCAGCCCACAACTATTCTCCCTGTACATCGATGACGTTTTATTGTACTTACCTGGTGGTGTATCTGTTTGCAACCAGAAAATTAAAGCCCTGCTTTACGCAGACGATATTGCACTACTCGCAGATGGCCCCAAAAGCCTTCAACTCATGCTAGACAAACTAAACGAGTATTGCCGTTTTTGGGACCTCCAGATCAACGACTCAAAAACCAAAGTAATGGTCGTAAGGGACAACAGAGGTCGCCAAGCAGACAACGAAAACTGGTCGCTAAACGGTCAGCCACTTGAGAAAGTCCGATCCTTTAATACCTAGGAGTCACTCTAACGCCGAACATGTCCTTCAACACACACGTTGCAGAGAAACTAAAAGATGCAAGGACCGCCATCAACAGTACATGGAAACAGTTTTTTAATAAGCGAAACGTTCTGGCCAGCACAAAGTATAAACTCTTTGAGGCTACAGTAAACACGATAATGTGCTATGGAGTGCAAGTCTGGGGCCATGAAGAATTTGAGGATGTGGATCGCCTCCAGAGTACTTTTATCAAACGCATATTTAGATTACCTTTTAATACTCCTCACTATGCCATCCATCTTGAAACTGGCTTGCCACCAATGTTTATTGCTTGTCTCCGTGCACACTTTGCTTACATCAGAAAAGTACTTAATATGCCAAGTTCCAGATTGCCGAGAATCTTAGCCAATCAGCTACTTCTAGAAAGGGCGCAATGTTTCAATAGCTGGGAGACTTTGGGAAACAGATTCAATATAGACGTATTTGCGGGTCATCCTAATCAATGGGAAAACTCTCAAAATATGCTGCTGGAGAGAATTGCACACGAAAGTTGGACTGGTTATAAAAGCAGAGCGGAGAATAGCACAACGAGAAACTTATACCGAAAAGTCAACCATGTTTTAGGGGACAGAAACTATTTCCATGATAAGTACGACACTACTACTATCAGCATGATTTTCCGGGCACGCTGCGAAATGACATCATTAAACTATACGCCATATACTAGTTCCACAATCACAATATGCAGCCTTTTCAACCTACGAGTAAGAGAAGACGTCGAACACTTCATCGCAATCTGCCCGATACTACGCGAGATACGGGCTTTACACCTGCAGAGCTCAGTATTGTCTGAGGCTGAAACACTGAAGTGGATGAATGGGAGAAACTGGCGGATGCTGTCTAACTACCTTTCTCACGCC